>QOKR01001009.1:0-16063 GCA_016880985.1 Phytophthora idaei | reverse complement strand
ATCATAAATAACAGTTCTCATTTTAACCCAAAACGGCTTTTAGCTTTTCTTATTTTAGTAAATCTATACTTTCGGACGAAAGTATAGTTAACCTAAGTTTAAGCAAACTACGCTTCCTCGTACACGTGCGCTAACGTGTAAGCCGAAGTAGTGGGCACAGAGTTGGCCCATTACAGTACAGGTCCGGAATTGTAAATGTTTCACAGTCTAAAACTGTGCATAGTTCTGGAACTGCGGCTAATGCTGAATCTGGTACTAATTCTGAATTGTTTGATGAATCTAGCACTGCCTTGTGGAGCATGAGCGAAAGGAGACGCTTCGGCTTGCATACCGTCAGTTCAAAGAGAGTTGTCCTTCGCATGATTCAGTGGCTGTCATCATCATCGACAAGGATTTTACGGAGCTCTCGGTGCTACAAGAGGAGTTTCCGGGGACCCGGGTCTTGATATGTCACTTTCATGCAGTCAAGTACTTGCAAGAAGAGGTTGCAAAGGAGAAATACAATCTCGATGCGTAGACAAAAAAGAAATGAAGTGATTGATCCAGCTGCTGGTGAGCGCTCCAACGGGAGCTGCATACGACAACATCGTTGCGACTATGAAAGTGGTGTTACGGTCCGAAGAAAAAGTCAAACTTTGGTTTGGCTATTTTGATGAAAACTGGACGTCGTGTAAGGAGAGGTTGAGCTCGGTGTATCGTGGTAATGTACCACGTATGGGAAACCAGACTAACAATCGGTGAATCGGATTCCATTGACGCACAGATTGCCCTCTTTCATAATCGCTGGTTTAGTGACCATGAAGCACGAATGCCCCAGACTGAGATAACCGTGATGACAGGGAGAACTGTGTATGATATGCCCACGCTCAAGGCAATGCGCTCATGGCACACCGCAATTGCTCACTTTGCTGGCATCGATGCTGCTATTAAATGGGTTCAAGCTTTCAACGAATCTCAATGGCGGCCACGTGAAACGCTTTGGACCGAAGAAATACTCGATCAGGGCGTATTGGCTGGGCGGCTGAAAATATCCATGTGCTTAGCAACTATTACTGGGTTACTTTTCTTTGTGGAAAAACGATGACAGAAGGACCATGCCTTGACCTTGCAGTGCAAATGGTTGCGAAGCGATACAGCGCCAAAGTGGCGCTTTTCACTCTACCGTGCGATGTTCTGCGCTTCCCCCATTTCGATCCCGAAATGATTAAGCAGCAAGAAGTATGGAAAAACCTGGAAGATGCAAAAGCAGCATGAACTTGGAGAAAGACAAACTTTTGTTCTTTGCAGCGCTGAACTACGATCTCAATCACTGGTGCGCGGTTACTGTGAACTTCGGTAGCAATGACGTGAAGATCTACGACCCACAGCAAAGCGAAACTGTGTTCAAGTGCCTCCGAACGTACTTGAGCTCTGAATTGCTGCCACTATTACCGCAACCAGCGCCGCCCAAGCGATTTAGATTCACGCAATGTGAGTGGGTCACGTAACTCGATAACTACAACTGTGGTATATTCATCCTCATGTACTTAGAGATGTGTATTCACGGATTTGACCAAGTACCGAGCAACTTCGAAGGAAGTATTAGCCCTGCGATGCAGTTATATCGCTACCGATACCTCAGCCACATCTTAACCGCAATGTAAGCAGCTTTTGATCCTTTTTTATCGTCTTCGTTCGTGTGAGTAAGCCGAGTTTGAAGCAAGCGAAGATAAGCGGCCTGCAGTTTGGCACGGAAGCAAAGACTTGTGAAATTGCAGTGCAATTTCCCTCAACAATGACCTTCACTCCCGCTTGACGACAGTGCTCTACACGAAGACGGCCCTGTTTTGATCGACATCGACTTGCTTATGCGCGGAAACCTGATCGTCAGATGGAGTCACTAACGCAGGTTATCCAACAGAGTAGGATGTAGCGTTCTGGCTATGTCAATAAACTGTGTCACAACGGTGCACATCGTACACAGCCTTGTTTAACAGACGGTGTACGCAGTCTCTGTCTTAGACTTAGGGCTGAAGACCTCGGCTTAGTTACGGATCAGTTTGTTAAACACCGAGGCACTATCTCGAGTCCAAATGTTATCGGGATGCGCGTCGCATCCCATGAACGCCTTGCCTAAAAGGCAAGGCGTAAAAGCAAGGCGTTCATGGTTTACATAAAAGAAAAATATAATAAAATATACTTTTCTTTTCCTAAAAACACATGGATTCAGTACCGGTTTTAGTCGGTAAAAATCCATTAGGTGGTCGATATTGGCGACCACCGATATTTGTGACCACCGATATCTGATCCCTTTGCGACCACCGATGGTATAATCAGATCCGGTCTGAGTCTGAGAATTCTCAGCTTTTATCTTTAAAATCGTTTTTTCTCAGACTCAGACCGGATCTGATTATACCATTGGTTATTTTAAATCAATACAAACCCTTGGGAAGACATTGCTTATTGGACTTGTCATTGTAGAAGGCCTTACAACTCCCAAGTTAAAGAAAAATGTTGCTCCAAATGTATCCCTTCAAACGATACACGAGCAACATTTAACGTCACAGTTGTCGCCAACGATGGCGACGCACCACCTGGAGCGGCTGCAGCGCGGCGAGCACCTGGAGGTCAACGCTGTATTGGCGCTGTGCGAGCGCGTGAAGGATCTACTCGTCGAGGATGACAATGTGGTGCACGTCTCGTCCCCCGTGGCAGTGTGCGGCGACATCCACGGACAATTCCACGATCTGCTGGAACTCTTCAAGCTGGCGGGCCAGGCTCCCGACACGAGCTACGTCTTCCTGGGTGACTTTGTGGATCGCGGCGCCATGAGTGTGGAGACCATATCGATGCTGTGCGTGCTCAAGGCCAGCTACCCGGACCGCGTGACACTGCTGCGAGGAAATCACGAGTCTCGCCAGACGACGCAGGTCTACGGCTTCCAGATCGAGTGCATGAAGAAATACGACGGCGACGCGCGCATCTACAAGGCTTTCATGGAACTCTTTGACTTTCTACCACTAGGGGCTCTCATCGATAATAGTTTGCTCTGTCTGCACGGCGGGCTCAGTCCGGCACTGCATCATCTGGACCAGCTACGAATGCTCGACCGCTTCCAAGAGATCCCCCCGGACGGGATCTTCGCTGATATTGTGTGGTCCGATCCGGACTCCAAGACGCTCGGCTTTCACATGGTACGGGAGGGAGGAATAGGTGTGAGGAGGCACGTGACTGATGTATCTGTCGTGCTTTTTACTGTGTAGTCGCCAAGAGGAGCAGGGTACATCTTTGGAGAGGACGTGGTGGAGAAGTTTCTCCACATGAACAAACTGGCGCACATGGCGAGAGCACATCAACTGTGCATGGAAGGGTACCAGGTGCTCTTCAGAGACACCTTCTCCACGGTCTGGAGTGCGCCGAACTATTGCCATCGCTTTGGAAACCTCGCTGCTGTCATGGCAGTGGATGGCCACCTGGAGGTAAGACTGGAACTTAGGATGTTGGAATGTTCATGTGGGGCTAACACTTCGGATGTATTTGCTACGACAGCGCACCTATAAGACCTTCAAGGAGGCTCCGTCCTCGAGGAACATTGGCGTGCTGGACAGCAAGGGCACGAGCTCGGATGCCATCGACGCCGGGTACTTCACGTAAGTCGAGAGGAACGACTCGAAACCCTAACGAGAGAGACACAACAGTCGATAGATTTTTGTACGGTAAGCTTTACTACTGAGCTGGAGTAATGCAGTTGACGTGGACATCTTCACTTAGTGGTGACGCCTCTTCTTGTCTTTGCGGTTCTTGGAGCGGCGCTTGTGGTCCTTCTTTGCCTTCTCGTAAGCTGCTGCGATCTGCTCCATTGTCTTCAGGTGCAGAGGCTTCATCTTGGTCTTGACGCACTTGTCGATCTCCAGTGCATCAAACACCACCAGCGACTCCGGATGGTTGTACAACTGTGCATTGCCCACCATGAGGTTGAAATCCGCCTCAAACTGGTCGTGTGATGCGTAGTAGTACATGTCGAGGCGCTCCTTGACGGTTGCCAAATCCATTGGCTCTTTCACGATCGTGTAGTAGTCTGGGTAGTCCACTGGGGATGGCTTCTCCACGTACAACTCAGAACGTAGACGCCCTGTAGGGTCTTTAAGTTTCATAACGGCGTCATAAACCTTTTTGTAGTAGTAGCACAGCATCTTGCGTTCGCGCCTCGCAGCATCGTCGTCGTTGAGACTATCATCGCCTTCGATCGAGTTAGGATCCACGAACTCTTCGTCCTCGTCTCGCTTCCGTTTGCCTTGCTTGGGTTCCTCGGGACTCGTCACTGCTGCTGCCTTCATCTCGTTTTCATCAATTCCGTCCTCGCACATTTTGACAAACTCTGCGTCTGTAAACTGGTCGCGGTACGACATTTCTTTACGCTTGCGAGGTTTGCCTGCCACGGCCTCCATATCAAAGTTCCAAGCGTCCTTGTCGTGTTTTCCACTGGCGATATCGTGCTCCATAACGTCGTCGGCTTCACGTAGCCAGGCAGGGGCGTCCTTCTCTGACATCAGTCGGGAGCGGGGAGAGATTGGGACGTTGTACTGCTTGCAATATTCTTCCCACTCCTTTGATTCGCGGGTCTTGCGCTCAGCATCGAGACGATGATATAGTGCAAGTTCCTCGTCGGTCAGGGCCATCATCTCATTGATCTCGTCATCCAGGAGAACATTCGACGACTCGTCGTCACCATGAGCAGCGTGTGCAGCCTCCTCCTGCTCCATCTTGATAAGATTCTCCAACATCGCACGTCGCTCTGCCTCCTTCGACTTGTTGTTGAACTTACCGGCTTCCACGACAAGGTTGTTCATGTTCATCTTGTCAGTAGCACGCGAAAGAATCTTCTCCTCCACGGGACTATTGGTCACGAGTCGGAAGACGCGCACCTCATTCTTCTGACCGATACGATGCGCACGATCCTGAGCCTGAGCATCCATGGCAGGATTCCAATCACTATCGAAGATAATAACTGTATCAGCCGTCGCGAGATTCAATCCGAGACCACCAGCACGCGTACTCAAAAGGAAGATGAAGAAGGGCGAGTCCGGGGCGTTAAACATGAACATTCGCTGTTCACGTTCGTCGGCACTTGTAGAGCCATCCAGACGGAGGTAGCGGAACCCACGGTAGTTGAAATAGTCCTCCAAAACGTGCATCAGCTGCGTCATTTGACTGAACATCAGCACGCGATGACCTGCAGCTTTTAGCTTCGGCAGCATACGGTCTAGCAGCTCGAACTTGCCCGATGACCGCACGATATCGAAATCAATCTGGTAGCCGTTGGTCTGGAAGAGGTATGGGTGGTTGCATACCTTACGCAACTGCATCAGCACGTTCGACAACCCCTTGGACGTATACTTGGCCTTTCCTTTCTTTTTGCCACTGCCATCCGTCGTCTCCATGAGAAGCGCACCCCCTTCCTGGATACGTCGGTACATAATCTTCTGCCATCCCGAGAGTTCACACTTCAGCACCTTCTCCACCTTGTCAGGAAGCTGATCTAGCACAGAGGCCTTCACACGTCGCAGCAGGAACGGACGCAGCACCTGATGCAGCCGGTTGATAATCAGCATTCGCTCTTCGTCCGACAGTTCGTTCGAGTCACCATTACCAGAGAACTGCGCAAAAGGCTTACTGAACCACTGCTCGAACGTGTCCACAGACTCGAAAATAGTCGGCAGCAAAAAGTTCAGAAGTGCCCACAGCTCAGGCAGACTATTCTGCAGCGGCGTGCCAGTCAATAGCAGTCGGTTGCGAGAAGTGTACATACTTCCCAGTGTCATGGCAAACTTACTCTGGGCATTCTTCATGCGGTGACCCTCATCGACAATAATATACTGCCAGTCATACTTGCGCAGCACGTGCTTGTCCTTCATGATGTACTCGTACGTCGTCAGAAGCACATTGAATTGGCATGACGCCATTTCCTGCTTGTGAAGCTCCTTGCGCACCTGTGGAGGACCCTTGTACACCACGAGCACGAGATCGGGCGCCCACTTCTTGAACTCGTTCACCCAATTCGACAGGGTAGACAGCGGCACAACCACTAGGAAGGGACCGTGATTATGCTTGACCTCCGTCACGTACGTGAGCAGCGAAATAGACTGGATCGTCTTACCGAGACCCATTTCGTCGGCCAAGATCCCGTTGAGGTGGTTGTCATAGAGCGACACCATCCATTGTAAGCCTCGCAACTGGTACTCCTTCAGATCACCGCCAACCAACATGAGCGGCTGTCGTGGCAACTCGCCTTTCGACGCAATCTCCAAGTAGTTGAGATCGTCATCCAAGCCGTCAGCATTCGTGTCCTTACTGCCATCATGATGCGCGTCGTAATGGGCCGTGTACTCGTCAACAACGTGGTGCTTCTTCTTGTGTTGACGCACCAGTTTTCGAATGCTGTCCAGATAACTGTTCGTCTGGCTCAGCAGGTATGTCAGACGCTCATTCTTGGCTTCTGCCACCAACTTACCATAGGCTTCCATATCATTAGCCTTCAAGGCCTTGAGACGAAGCTTCTCCTGGCGATCTTCCTCGCGTTCAGCCTTGGAGGCACGTTGGTCGATGAAGCCCTTGACGGCCTTCGCTGACTTGCTCACCTGCGCCTTGACGTTCTTGTGGTACGCAAAGAACTCGCGCGAATGGTTGAGAACAGCCTTCAGGTACATTTGGTGGTCTGCACGCCGCTTCTTCTCCATCGCCACGGATTTCTTGCGCTTCTCGCGTTCGTCACTCTGCAGTTCCACACGCGAGACTGGACGACGGCGTCGGAACGACTTGCGGTCGACTGCAGAGGGCTCTCCCAGCAGAGCCAACCGGGTGGTGTGCGTCTTGGCCACATGACGCCGCAGTTTTTGCTGCAGCAACACACAGCGCAGATCTCGCAGTGCACGCTGCTCGTTCTCGTCCAGATCTCCCGTGTGACTCTCCAGCTTGTCCAGACTTGACGCCAAGAACTGCTGCAGTGTGTGCATGTATCGCATCTTCAGCCCCACGTCGTTAGTTCCAAGCCACGGCGTGCAGATATTGAAGGGGCCAAAGGCCAAGTTGCCCTTGTTTTCGATTCCAATGAGATCTCCGTCCAAATAGTTCGGACCAATATAGAGCAAATTGCGTGCTGCTCTTGTCCATTTGGGGGTCATGAGTTCCAGCACAGGGGGGTCCACAGCCGTGGGTAGAGGCTGCTGAGTGGTCCCCATCATCATGGTAGTGGGGTCTATTGGCTGCATACTGAGACCTGCAGCACCGAGCTGTTTGGCCTGTGCGATAGCTGTGTCCATAGAGTGGCACAGCGCCTTGTAGGCACGGATTTGGTTGTGCAGGTACTCGAGCTGCCTCTCGGAGAAGAGAGTCGTCTTCTGTTGCATAAAGGGGTTAGCAGCCACATTCAGGGACTGGTGAGGCGCCTGAGCTTGAGGCTGCATCTGAGTATGTTGAAGCTGCGGCATCTGCATCTGCTGTTGTTGGCGTGCGTGGTGTTGCTGGTACTGCCGCAGCAGCGTCACGATCTGCTGGTACTTTGGGTGGTTCTTCTGGCCCGCGCGCTGCATGCGCAGGGCTGCATGCATCAGCTTCTTCACATCGGCGGGCGTCAGCGTCATACGAGGCGCAGCGGGGGCGCCTGCCGTCGACTCCATCACGGCGAACGGTTCAGGCAGGACGTTTAATGGCGGAACAGGATTGGAGGATGTCGTACGAAGGTTGCGTGAGAGGGTGGGACCTCAGTTGTGTGGTGAACACTACGTTTGTTTTATTGTTAGTACACAATGCAGTTGAAAGGGGTACACATGGTGCTGTGCTGGATCATCATCATGCTTTCTGTCTAACATCTCCCTGCCGTGCACTGCTGCTGAGATAGGTCCTTAGTCGGACCACCATAATCTAAGAGAACGACGCGCGGTCAAACACGTGGAGAGGGAGCGACTTGGTCATGAGCCTGAAGTACGCCAGCTGCGAGTCCGTGGGCTTGTCTGCAATGGTCAAAAGTCAACAAACACGTTCGTCAGAGGAGGATATGTCACAACAGAACTGTAGGAAAGCCCGACTGCAGAACGCACCGTGCAGGAAGCTGACTTGGTTGTAGTACGAAACGACAGTGGCGAGCTCCTCGGGCGTGTACGTGCGCATGGTGGCGCGGATCTTGCGGTAGTCCACCTGCTGCTTGAAGTGCACCTTTGTGGGGAAGTTCTCCGTCACGGCAGCGACGAACAGACCGTTCTTGAGCTTACGCGACTCGTCGTAACCCTTAGCGCCAATGTCCTTCAGCGCAGCGATCACCGAAATGTCATCGGCCTCCACGTCCGTACCCTCGTAGCCGAAGACAGTCGACTGGAACCACGTGTTGTAGTCGTCGATGGCAATCAGCACGGGGAACTCTGTGATCTGCGCCAGCTCCTCCTTTAGGTCGCACACAGCCTGACACGCCAGCTCCTCGTCACGAACACCACCGACAACCACATCACGCAGAGTCAGGGCGGCATCCTTGTAGTCGGCAGCATTCTTCGGCTTGGACTCGTACTTGTCCGTAGGGTAGTAGCGGTCGGCGTATTTGCCGCGCAGCGAGATGGACTTCAGCTGCTCGCCATGGCACTGCAGGAACTTCTGCAGCAGGTCCACACCGTACACATCGATGTCGAACTTGCCCTGCTGGTAGGGCGACTGCATCACATACGGAGCCTCGCTGGTCCACGAGCGCGGGTTGGGGATGTAGAGCACCACCCAGTTGCTCTCGCGCGCGTACTGCACGATCTGGTACAGTGCAAAGCTTTTGCCTGTGCCGCGTTCACCATCGATCAGGTAAGCGCCGATGGAATCGTTTTTGGCTGTCTCCCAGTCTGCACGCATGAAAGACAGCAGCCAATTAGTTGACTATACAGATATCCAAGCAGCTCAGGAGATTGTACCCAACGCACCCTTCATGGCCGAGATAATCTGCAGCGTAGTGTCGCGCAGCATGATGTGGCGGTGGCCCACGAGGTCAAAAGTGTCGTCTATGCGGCGGCCGACACCCTCGGGGAAGAGCTGGTCTTGCTGCTCCTTGGCGAACGCGAAGAACTTGAGGCGGTGAGCCTCTGTAGCCTGGCAGCAGTAGCAAGCAGTACATAGCATAGCAACGGTTAGTCTTGCATCGCTCTATTGGCTGCTGCATCCGCGTGCTACCTGCGAGATCGGCACGCCAGCGAGGTTTCCCAGATCCTCCTCCGAGACCTCCACAGTCTCCGGAGCGGTCGTGGCGTCGGTGGTGGCTGCAACGGGAGGGACCTCCGTGGACAGAGCACGCAGCGCCGAGGTCTGCATGCGCCGCACGGGCAGGCGCTTGGTCAGCACGCGCATGGCCTTCATGGTGTCTTCGGGGCTGTCGATATGTGGCTGGCAATGCCTGGCATACAATTATCAACACACGTAAATCTTACTTAACTCGCCCAATCAGCAGGCGGTGAAGAGTTATCCGACGTTTTATACTTTGACCATGAAACGACGCGACCCGATATACATAGCTGGCCCATTGCAGCAATGGGGGCTGCGGCATCTACTGCTAGGGAAAGTTTGGGCGCAGCGGCAGTGGACACAGCAGATGGAGCGCCATTGACGTGCAAGCTAAGCGACGACCAAGTGACCGCGTTCGCGAACAGCACCAACTTCACGCCAGAAGAGGTGGTCGCTCTAAACGTACACTATGACCTCATCAGCTCGGCGAAGCGAGACGACGGGCTGATCGACCGCAGCGAGTTCCAGACGGCGTTGGGCTTCACTGTCAAGGAGTCGCTGTATGTGGATCGCATCTTTCAGCTCTTCGACACCAATAACGACAACTTTATCAGCTTCGACGAGTTCTTGCAGAGCGTGTCGGTGCTGTCATCCAAGGGCGGTACAACCGAGAAGATTAAATGTGAGCCTCCGTGCTAGTTTGCGTATTCGTATGAGCAGAACCCTCATCATGATCGTTCTGGTGGTGCAGTTTCCTTTGACATTCTAGACTTCGATCGCGACGGGAAGTTGTCGTCGCAAGAGCTGCTTAGCATGCTCGAGGCGTGTATTCAGGAGAACGGCATCAACATCCCCTCCGAGTGCCTCACTATGATCGTGGCCAAGACGATGGAGGACGTAGATCTGGACAAGGACGGCTTCATCAGCTTCGACGAATTTCGAGTCATGACGGAGGCCAACCTGCAGATGCTCAATCACGTGACATTCAATGTCTCCGCCATCATTGCCGAGTACATGCCCGCTCTGCGTGTGCTGGTCGCCAATCGAAATTAGGTACTTCCTATCTTGATTATCAACCATTTGCAATTGTGCGGTCAGAATACACGTTGATTCGGTGCAAGTTTCACGGCCCGTAGGCGACAAAGTGATCGCGTCGGCCTTTGCTTGTTTCAAACTCAGCGCTCTTGGCCTTGAACTCGATAATTTTGTTGAACTGGAGCTTCATGATTTCATGATTCCAAGCTCGTGACGCTGCGCTACACGCTGGGGATCGGCGCCTGGTGTTCGCCTGCTGGTTCGCGGACTCGCGACGACTACGCTACGCTAAGGGCTTCTACTCGTGCTCGCGCGTGCCCCAGATGCCGCGTACGGAAGAACAGACGCAGCCACAGGAAGAAAAAGTCGAACAACAAAAGGAACAGGAAGAGCAGGCACCCGTGACAGCAGCGGTGGCGCCTGTGGCGCTCGAGTCGCTGCCGGCTCAGCTCAAGAAGTTGGCGACGGCGCCTCTGTCCGAGACCGAGTCCGAGGACGACGACAGTGAGATTGGAGGAGTTCCCAGTGTCAACAAGACGCCAGCTACCTCCCCCTCCGGCCACAGCAAGAGCCTCCTCGACGTGCGCACTCGTAGCAACACCACAGACGGAGAAATTCAGCGGAGACAGGCCACTCGTCCGCGCTCCACGTTGGCGGCTGGAGAAAGTAGATCCAGGCGGTCATCCACTAGAGGAACAGTCTCGCGCAACATTTAACGCAGACGTGAAGGAGAGCAACCGCAGTGTGCCGAGACGGCGCGCGGACACGGGTATGACGAGCAGTACCAAGCACAACGAGCGCTCGCCGCCTCGACCAGATCCAGCTCCGACAGGGTGGAGGACGCGCTGCGCTCAGACGGATATTGGATTGGAGATTTCTGTGTGCAGCGCCGGCTGGTGTCGCGCCGCAGCCACGCCAACAGCCCCAAGGCCAACTGAGTTGCTGGAGGGAGATGTTAAGTTATTGTGCATTTTAATCTACAAGAAGATTGCTATTCTGCTACTAGTAATAAACACGCTATCAACGTCACCGCTTGTGTGTGTGCTTTCTCCTTGTTTTGGCGCAAGCCATGTAGAGCGACAAAAGGGATGACCTCTGCTTCCATCGCCTCTATGAAAGCTTGTTGCCGTCGCCGCGGCATCGAAGACCGCGCTGGCGCCACAGATTTCTTCGCGGTGTCCGCACCCATATCGGTGGCGGGCTCGTACATGATGGAGGTCACACCAAGCTCTCGGCACTGGACAAAGGCGCGCTGCAGTCGCGCGTCCAGATCCTCGCCGTCCAGAGGAGCCAGCAGCAGCTCCTGCAGCGGCATCTCGAGCTGAGCTGAGCGTCGCGCTGCAGCGTGGCCGAGGTGGCGGACTGGTCCTTCGCATCTTCGTCCGAGCTCCGAGCCCCGCGCGTCCAGCCCGAGCATCATCATTTCGCTTCAAGCAACGTGTGGGATCATTTGCTTTTCTGCAACTTAAGCCAATGTTGCGGGAGCGCACTTCGCAGCATTGTCTGAAGTTGCAGAAAAGCAAATGCCGTAAGAAGTTCGCAAACATGCTGCCAGAAGATGTCGTCAAGCCGACGCGAAGGTTATCTTGCACGAGACCGGTTGCCTAGTCGGTTGCCTAGTCGGTTGCCCGGACACTGTAACGATCGCCAAGAAGTACCAGTGTTCAGATCAAACGGTCCGCAACGTGCTAAGTGGCAAGGTGAGGCGTTGTCCTTGCCCTCGCACAGTACCAAAATAACAGGACCCAGCCGTAGGGAAAGTCCAGGCGCCTCAATATCACGGAGACATCGTTTCGTAGGCTACAGCCTAAACTGGAAAATCTGATGACGAAGGCTACGGAAGTATACTTTGTTAAAGCTGACAGAGCTTCCCGAGAGGAATTACTCCAGAGACTTCAGGACGATGCTGTTCAAGAGGCCTGTTTAGCCTTCTATGCTCTAAGCGATGTTACGTTCTGTCACTCCTTGATCAATCTACATCAAACGAAGAAACCCGTGCGCGTCGTGATTGACCGACAATGGACAAGGTCATGTCCGATCGCGATCGAGTGCGCGAAAATTGTAGATGCCGGCGTTCCGGTGTACCACCGAAAGTGCATGATGCACTACAAGCTCCTCACTCTTACCTATGCAGATACGATATTTGCCTCTGCAGGCAGTGCGCTGCCGCATGGAATCGAAATGACGAGTTTCTGGTTCAGACCAAGGGCCCTCCGGGTTAGTTAAACTCGTTGTAGTTTCATTTCTTAGATGTCCTCCTATTGTACTAATTGTTGTTGTTGTTTTTATCTTTTGCTTAGCGTACCAAGCTCAGGCCTTGTTTGAGTTGCTGTATGAAAATTGCGTTCCAACCGATCCACGTATCGACTTGACACCCACAAAAGGCACACATTTTGGCAGCGAGCCGACCGTGTCTGAGTTTGATTCCCAAGACACGGACTCACAGATTGGACCGACAAACACGCAGAACACACCGGCTGATCACGACAAGCACTCTGCACAAACCACACCGGGCGAGAGCAGTGTTGGCAGATCGGACCCTTATTAAATATATTGGAAATACCAAGGTTTTTTTACAGAACCATTATAAGAATATTACTATTTACGATCTTTTAACAAAATTAAATTTTATAAATACCAAAAAAAAGCTAAAATAAGTATTAAAAATAAATAATATTTTATTATGAAAATAATTTTCATAAAATTTCTTCGTTTAAAAAGACCTTCTCTTTTATATTTTTTAAAAAGGTTGAATATTTTAGTACTTTTGCTCCTATGTCTAAAAACAAAAAAATAAATAAATAATACTTATATCTTACTTTATTTTTTTTACATTTTATGGCATTTCCTCGTATGAATAATATTAGGTTTATGATTTATATTTAAAGATAAATATGAAGTAGAATAAGCAATATATATTTTTTTAAGAACATTCAGTTGTATTAATTAGAGGCGGCAATGCCTTTCAACAACCGATACACCAGATACATTTTTTTCATAATAAAAATTGTCTAAATTTTCAAACGTTAATTTTTAAATAATATAATCGCATATAATAAATGTCAATTCTTTGAAATATACATTTTTCTTAATATTTTTTCAAAATAAATATTTTTAATTATTTTTAAATAATAAAAAGAACATTTTCGGCCAATGAATAACCGAAACGTAGTTTTGGCACGAGGTTTCGGCCAATCGGCCGGGCTGAAACCCCAGCCACAGGTTCAGTGTTTCACAGTCAATGACTGTTAGTCAAGCCCGAACTCAATGCCAGGTCATCGCCCAGGAGGGCGTCCTGCTTGCCCTGATAGTGTTCACTTTGTGATACTAGAAGAGCTGGGACGGGCAAAAGGTGGCTACAGATAATTGTGAGTGCAGACACTGCAGAACTGCCTACGACAATGACACCACGAACATCGCACCAATCGTAATAGTGGCCACGTCTCGAAACTACCGAAGCCATCCGTCCAAAGGTGGGTATTTTACTGCCACACAGCTACCGCCGGCGTCGCCTTTTTCAGCAGACTCGTCTATTTCCAGTAGAACATGTTCTCAGACCGCGACTGCTCATCCTGTATTGGCAAGTTATCGTGCTTCGCGTGAGCCTCGGGTCTGGCGTACCTTGATGCTCGAGCAACACCCTCCGCGAATTACTAAAAAGCGTTCCCCACGGAGTGCTAAAACACGCTCCCCGCGAAGTCCTAAAAAGCGCTCTCCACTCATCAGTAAAAAACCGATTCCAGTAAAAAGAAGCAGAAACGTCAGTTTTCAAGAAGTGAAATCAAGCAACTCGAGCGTGCGTTGGTCGAAATGCATGCTGACAATCAGCTTCCTGATAGATTTATCGAGCAAGAATCAGTTCTACGTGTTTTGGAGATATTGTGCCCTGGTGTGACAGCTATGCTCCCTTCGCGTCGTATTTTGGGCGGTCGACTGTTGAAAGAACACGCGAAGCGCTGCTTCGAGAAGCTATTGAAGCTCTGAGGACCATGCAAACGAATACGGAAGGCCGTGTCAATCTTTCGTCTGACGTGTGGATGAATATCGCTAAAGAACATCTTCTCGGGGTTCAGCTGACCCTATTCGGTGTAGCACTAACTTACGCGCTTCCACCTGCGGGCGATCGTCACGATGGATTGGCGATTGCAGAGGAACCGGAGAAGATCATGAAGAAAGCACTCAATTAGAGCTGGAAGATCGATGCTGTTATCACTGATAATGCCGGTCAGTGTGCGAGGGCTCGGCGGATCTTGGCTCTGCGGTGGCCGCAGATGATCTTCATGTTTTGTTTTGCGCATGACATCAATAATCTGGTCAAAGCAATTTTGCAATCTACATTTCGTGCTGTAGCTGGGCAGGCTGCAGCTGCTGTGAATTGCATGAATGCATCATCTTCAAAGTGGCTTAAATCCGCCCGGAGGCTCATGACTCAGTACTACGACCGATCGCTGGGTCTACGTTCACTTTGCGCCACGAGATGGAATTCCATGCAAGGCTGTGTTGCCTCTCTGTTTCGTGTACGGTCCGCTCTACAAATGTTTTACCGCCAGTATAAAATTGACGACGACTTCCCGACGTGTCTTCACGTTTTGGGCGACATTGCGTTTTGGAGTAAGTTAAAAAGCGCAGAAGCAGTCATTGCACCGCTGTGTTATGCATCGTACCGGCTTCAACGTGAAGAGAATACCGTAGGTGATGAGGTGCTGTCCTACAGTGAGATCTACCGAGCGTTTAGCCAGGACGGTGTGCGTCGAGAAGAGCTCGTCAAGTGTGTCGAGCACCGCTGGTCACAGTGTTAGCAACCACTATTCATGCTGGGATAGGCTCTTCATCCTACGTACGCTGAACATGCACGAGAATTGCCTACTACAGCGGTGTCTGGAGTTGGTGTGCTGCCCAAGATTGCAGTATATTACTGTCGCAGACTTTTTGCTACTGAAGACGTTGGGTTCATCAGGAGCGACATGTTCAAGTGGATGCGAGGAACGCTCACGAGAGCTAAGCCAAACGAGGTTGAGGGCGGGCCGTGGGGGTATAGGCAATATATGGCCCAAGAAAAGCCGAATAGCTTGCTCCCGAAGCTTGCGATTGCTGTCTTATCGGTGGCTGTCAATACTGCTACGTGTGAGCGGCTCTTTAGTGAGCTTGGGCAAATCCACAGTGATCTACGCAATCGAATGAAATCAAGTAAGGCACTCGACATACATACCGTTGCACAGCATGTTCGCCAGCGAGCCTTGAAGAATTCTGTTCGAGACCCCAAGAAAAGCTATTGATTTCACCGACAGAGCGTGATATTCTTCGCGATGCACGCAACACCACGTTCACTCCATCGCCACAGATAACCCAAGATGCTGACCACCTAGCGGAAGATAGCGATGAAGAAGACCCAGGAGATGGTGTTAGTGATGCGGCCACTCTGGCGTTGTGGGGAAAGTATTTAGACGAGGTGTTTCAAGATGAAGAGCCGGATATTGTCTACACTGAAGCTGGCACAAGTTTGAACAGTACCTGTCGTGCTGAGCAAGATTATGAAAACGATAACGAGTTTGAAGAATCCCTGCAGCAGTTATCAGTAGTGGTACTCAGCACATTTGGACGTGTTTTTTTCCATCATCCTATTTCACCCGCCATCATGGGTTTTATCCATACTATAACCCAAGGAATATTTTTTTTACAGCACCGCTAACTGTGCTTAAATCACAAGGATCGAGGTTTGTATCACATGAAGCCGCATAAAGCATCAATGAGGTTAGATGCTGCTAAAGAACTTCTTCGAGACGATTATTACTAAATAAAAAAA
>QOKR01001008.1:0-16067 GCA_016880985.1 Phytophthora idaei | reverse complement strand
ATGCCGTGGCTTGCACGGCATGATCCAGTGGTCAACTGGGGGAAGCGTACGCTTGTACGCTTCGGACGCAACGCGACAGAGAGCGATGGCCCTGTCAGTGTCGCGCATGCACCGCAAGGTGCATCCGATCACACCGTTGAGGTAGCACCGTGTGTTGCAGCCTCTGGTGCCCACACACAAGTCACAACGACTGAGGCAGTCGTTGAGTCTGTTTCAAATCAGAAATCAGATTTGAGATGCATTCCTACTTCAATGTGCGTATCAGCTCTGGGAGTTGATCGATTAAGTATGGAAGAGACTTCAGCTACAAGCAGTAGCTGTAAAGTCGGCGTGTCAGCTCCGGGAATTGACACGGCCGCGATTTGTTCGAAAATCACGGAAGGCTCCGCCGCAAGGCGTCGAGGTGTCAAGAGCGCATCAACTCCGGGAGTTGATGACGCGGCAAGCACTATTGGCGGTTGCAAACGTCCAACACCGGAAAAGCTTGCGTGCTCGCGTGCAGCCGGGCTGCACGACGAAGCGATATGCAATCAAGCCGGGCTTGATTGTGTGCGTCCGCGGAAAGAATCCGCCGACGGCTACGACAACGGAAACCCATCCAAGGCCGGGCCTGGACGAGGAACAAGTGGAGCCGGGCTCCACAGAAAGAAACGACAGCGCAAGCAACACAAGCTGCGCAAGTCTCGGTCCGGGACCGAGACGCTACAAGATATGTCTGCCGGGCAGGCGTCAGACACGACGTCGAGTATCGAGGCGTTGAACGTCTTGACACGGACCCGTACTGGTCTCCAGTACTGGTCAATGCAATCGGAGAATCCTCCGACGAGTGCGTCGGAGTTGACGTCGCTTCCAGTCATATTTGCCCGATTGGGGAGTGCGTGTCGCCTCCTATCTATTCTTTCAGCCGAGGTTAACCCTCGGCGCCCTCGTAAAAGGCTTACCCGTGCCTGGTACCCTTCCGCTGTTGGGACCACGAGGATTTAAGTGTGTGA
This sequence comes from Phytophthora idaei, assembly GCA_016880985.1. Taxonomy (NCBI): domain Eukaryota; phylum Oomycota; class Peronosporomycetes; order Peronosporales; family Peronosporaceae; genus Phytophthora; species Phytophthora idaei. The sequence continues at coordinate 15,075 of QOKR01001008.1, read as the reverse complement.
GAACACCTGCTAGCTTTGCTCGTGCTAGTAGTGTGTTGGTATTGTACTGGTTGGCCTATATAAGCGGTTTACAAGGTCCAGTCTGTCCCGGTGCAAGGGCAGAACTGGGGTCTTCAGGTCCACCCGAACGATCGTTTACCGTTCTGGTAGACGTATTGTTGTGGGAACTACCTAGCTGCATTAGTAGCTGGAGTTCACGTGGGATTTCCAACACTACACGATCATCGAAATCTCAGGGAATCGCTCGAACAACTCGCGCATATGCTTGGTCTGCAACGTAATACACGTGGCTATCGTTTGGAATGAATTAGCGTTAGGACAGTTCAGATTCGACATTAATGAGATATAATTATACCGTATTCTTCACGGAATCCACGAAGTTTCGACCAACATTACCGGGTTCCCCAGAAACCTCAATCATCCACTGCTTGAGCCGTTTTGCGCTAGTGGTGGCCGTGTCCTTCTGCTTCTTTTGCTTTCGAACTAGACTGTGAGCATCTTTATTGGATGGGTTACATTTTGAGTTGTCGAAGATATACTTGAGAATGCGCTCTTTTTTTTATCCAGCGTTACGAAGCTCGTTCACCGTGGTCACCATTTCAGGCTCCAGCGCAGTCCGATTGTGTGGATACTGGTTAAATGTGTGTTTGCTGAGGGCGTGATTGTGCGCCAGCCTTGCCGAAGCAACCCTCAAAACCAACGCAGGGAGGATTTGTCGTGCACTTGAACACACGCATTGATCTGTAGCAGTAACATAACCACATAACAGTCAGTCCCTACTTAAACCAACACACCCAACTTGCCCAAATGACGTCTATAACGCCCAACGAAACCCAACCGTGTACAAAGAAGCATACCTGAGCACCACACTCCATGGCTCTCGACTGCTGCCGCTTCCTCGTGCCTTTCCCACGTGGTTTGTACTTCCCCGAATGCGTGCAGATGTACGCCTTTCCGTAGTTCTTCCAATCAAGCGGCACCAGGGGCTTCTTTCATCCAGTTGAGCGAATCTTGTTGTTCCTGACAGTCACAGTATTGTTAGTGCGGACCCGGAAGCTCTATATGCCATGTATAAAGACCGGCATGAGCAACGCATAATGAATAAATAAAGCAGCATGTGTGTACGAGGGTGGGCCAGCCCTTCTGAACGGCCCTGCTTGGAGTGGCTGCTGGTGTTGCTGGCGGTCTCGGCCGCATAGTCTACCCATACCTCCTCGCTTGAGTACGGGAGGTGGAGACGGCGAGTAGTCGGAGAATTCGTCAGCAGTATCACAGCCTGGCTGGTTGGGAGCCCTCGCCACAGCCTTCACGCGCAGATCGCGACCCGTGTTTCCCCTCGCTGGAGCCTTCGCGCTCAGGTCGCGGTCCATGTTCCCCCGCTTCTGGGCTCTCACGCTTTCTTTCCAATGAGTGGTGAGGACGGGTATACAGGCGGGTATACGTTATACAGCGGATGGATAGCGAGGTGAGGTTAGGCTACAACATGACAAAATTGTCCCCTATGCGCACTACTCACTCTCTTCTTGAAAATATGGGGTTTCCGGAACCCTGCCGTCATAGTGTCGTCGCTGTCGTCGTCACTCTGCTCCTTGGTTTCTTCCACTTCGATGTTGTGTTTGGCACCTTCACCGGCTGCTACAGCCTCGCTCAACTTCTTGTTCACCTCGGCCATCACGGCAGGAACGCTTCGAGCTTGGAAAACACTGTCAAACGAGCAGCATCAATACAACCGACCGCATCCAATACGTTAGTCTAGCTGTCACAGAGTTGTAGTCAAACTATGTCAACGAACGCGCGCTCTTGGGCAGATTCGGAAACGACGGCGGCTTTTGTTGGTCCTGCATCGCACTGGCACTCTGTAGTTCTCTGCTATATAGTTAAAAGGCAACGCCAACCGTCAGCATCTCTGGCCAATTATCCATAGTAGCCGTTGCAGTCCTCACCTTGCCGCTCTGACATGTGTTGCTTGTTTCAGTCAATTGCAATTTACACAATGTGAACACAAGGTAGTGTGGTGCACATAGCCACCAAAAGCGCTTTGTTCTGGCACACGACTTTCCGCACAGCATAGTGAAATCAACTCAATGTGTGCGGAAAGTCGTTTGCCAAAACAAAGCGCTTTGTCTTCAAAGTTTTGAATTATCCTGTGTCTTAACCTGTTATATAGTGCATACCAGTAATCCGAAAAAGCGCGCCAAACCCATTTTTGAATAGTCTGCACTCGAGAATCAGATGGATGCCGCCGCTTCCGCGCCTGCCGAGGCGGAGAACATCGCCGTGTGCATCCGCGTGCGGCCCATGAACGACCGCGAGAGGCGCGCGAACGACCAGCCGGCGCTTGCCTGTGTGCCGGCGCTCAACGTGGTGTCATTGACAGACCCCGAGACAAACACGCCCATGACAGGCAAAGGCAACGTGTTCCAGTACGATCAGATCTTCGACGCCGCCAGCGACTCGCACGCCATCTACGAGCGTGTGGCGCGGCGCATCGTGCACTCAACACTGGGAGGAATCAACGGCACCATCTTCGCCTACGGACAGACGAGCTCGGGCAAAACGTACACGATGCAGGGCGATGGCGGGATGCCCTTTGAGCCTGAGGCGGAGAGCTGCCGCCCTGGCATCTTGCAGCTGGCAGTGGAGGATATCTTCAACTACATTGAGCGCTGCGTGGACAGGGATTTCCTACTGCGAGTGTCGTTCCTGGAGATCTACAACGAAGTGGTCAAAGACCTACTAAACGCCAACGAGAAAGGAGCCAATCTCAAGCTCCGAGAAGACCCTCGCAAGGGCGTATACGTCGAGTGTAAAGAGGAGATTATCACCAACTACGAGGACATTGTGACGCTGTTGCAGACTGGCAACCAGAACAGAACCACGGGCCAGACGGCAATGAACGACAAGAGTTCGCGCTCTCACAGCGTCTTCAGGCTTGTGATTGAGAGTAAAGAGAAGGCGGAATCCAGACGTCACTCGGAGGAGGACGTCAATGGAGCTGTGCTGGTGGCCAGTCTAAACCTCGTGGATCTCGCAGGCTCCGAGAGTTTGCGGTACACTGGCGCCGAGGGCATCCGACAACGAGAAGCTGGAAACATCAACAAGTCGCTGCTGACGCTCTCGCGTGTCATCAATTCGCTCGCGAGTTCCGGAGGACGAGCACAGAACGCGCCTTTCAGAGACAGCAAACTCACGCGGCTGCTGCAGAACTCACTGGGCGGCAACACGCGCACACTCATCGTCTGCTGCGTGACTCCGAGCGACCGATTTATTGAGGAAACCAAGAGCACGTTGCAGTTTGCAGCCCGAGCCAAAGACATTCAGACGTCGGCTACCGTGAACGAGGTACTGGACGACCAGACGCAGCTCCGGCGGCTCAAGCGAGAAGTGCACGAGCTCAAGAAACTCGTCAACTCGGAGGCTCTGAGCGCACTCAAAGCGGAGAACGCAGCGCTAATCAGCGAGAAGAACAACAAGGAGAAAGAAATGGCGCGACTCACGGGACTTATCGTCTCCAGCTCTTCCGTAACCAAGGCAGCGGTGGGGAAAAAGCGCAAGCAACGCACGAGAGAGACTTGGGGACCGGGAGATTTCCTTGCCAACAACACGAAGGCTTTAGGCTCGTTCTTACCCCCACGGAAGCGCTACTCACCATTTAAAGAGAACGTTGACCCTCAGACTTTGTTCCGCGTCTACGAAGATGTCGATGAGAACGCGGCCAAGGAAGCTGAAAACCCCGCGTTCGCCTCATCCTCGAGCACATGCAGCTCCAAGCGAACAGAAGTGGGCAGCACCAATAGCAGCAAGAACGTCCTCGACCTCTTATCATCTGTGTTCCGGAGCTATCGCGACGGTAAGGACCCAGTTGCAGCAGTGGAGGAGATGGCGAACGAGAGAAGCGCATCTCTTGATGACGTTGAGCGTCCCCAAGCTTTTGATGTGCTAGCGGAGATACGAAGCTTGATGGTGGAGAACACGCAGGCGAAAGCTGCTGTGGATGGAAAGTTGACATTGGAACAGGAAGTGAGAGGTCTGCGCTCGAAGTTGGTCGACGGAGATGCCAACTCCTCCCTCGTTGAAGAGTTGATGGTTGAGTTGGTGGCCACCCAGGAGGAATTAGCGGAGGAAAAGAGCCGCAATCAGGAGTTGGTGACGCAGAAGACCAATTCTCAGCAAATGGCAGCAGAAGAACTGGACTCTCTTCGTTCTCAGCTGCAGACTCTGAAGCTCGAGGCCACCGTATCCCAGCAACGCTTTGACTCTGAAAAACGCCAACTCGAAGCTGTTCTGAAGACGCTTCAGTCAGAAATTCCACAGCCAGATGCTGAGGAATACATCAATCTACGCAGCAGAAGAGGTGAATTGGAGACTCTCGTGGAGGAAATGAAAGCATCGCAGACTATTCTTCAGCTGGCGGTGGCAAAGCGTGATGAGGAGATCGCTTCGTTGAAGGCGCAAGACACTCAACACATCCAGACGGAGTTGCAGTCGCGTGTAAAGAGCTTGGAGGAGGAGAAGGACTTGCTTGGGCAGAAGATTCAAGAGCTGGAAGAAAAGGAAAGAAACCAGAGCACGTCTACTGCTGACCACACGAAGAATGCCGTGGTGGAAAAACTTGGCGAAGAGCTAAAGGACATCATGCAGGAAGTTGACCAGGTGCGGTCTGATTACGAGAGAACGGCACAGGAGAAGGAAGAGCTGCAGGCAGACGCTGCGAGAATGGTGTTGGAGAATGAGGAGCTTCAGGCAGAAACGGAGAGAATGAGCGAGGAACTCGAGGCTTCGCAACGCCAGTGCTACGAGATGAGCGAGACTTTGATGGAGAAGGAGCACATCGCTAAAGTCCTGAAGGCGCAGCTGGATGCAAAGGTCATGACGATTTCTCAGATGCAGACAAAGCTCGAATCACTACAGCAGAGCACCCAAGGCCTTACGACTGAGAAGGATGGAGCATCTGAGAAACAGTCGCCTACCGAGAAGCAAGACGTGGATAACGAGGCTGAACAACTGCGCTCTGAAGTGGAGCAGCTGACCGAGACGCTTTCTGCTGTCGAGTCCGAGCTGGCGGAAACGAAGGAGCGCTTGGAGGCATCGTCGGAGGCTTCTCTTGGACACAGTGAGCTCAAGGCTGCGTTTGAGAGACTCCAGGCCGACTTTGACAAGTTGAAGGAGACTGGCTCACCTGATGAATCGCTGCAGCAGCGCTACGACATCCTCAATAAGGAATACAAGAAGATCTCGGAAGCGTTGGAGAACGGCTCGCGTGAGCGCGATGACTGTCTGGAGGAGCTTCGGGCTTTGGAGTCCCAACTGATGGAAGTGTCCGAGGAGAAAATGAAGCTTGCGGCTGCCGCGGACGAGCAGAAGAATAAGCTGCGTGAAGTGGAGCAAGTGGCCTCGTGTTCCTCGGAGACAATCACAACGCTACAGGCGCAGCTGGAAGAGGCGAAGTTAGCAATTATATCCCTGGAAGCTAGCAAGGCTGAGCTGGAGCAAAGCGTCGAGAATCGTACCATGATCAGCGAGCAGATGCACCACCGTAAAGCTGAGATGGACCAGCTACAACAGCGTCTTGAAGTGGAATCCAAAGAGCGCGAAAAGCTCCGACTTGACGTGGAGTCATATGAAGAAATCCTGTCTGTGCTGCGTAAGGAGGCGAAGGACAGCTCTGCGACGATTCAAGACTTGCTGGAGAAGATAAAGAAGCTGGAAACAAATCTCGACTCGGCAGCTCTCACGCAGCAGCAGAAGGAGAAGGAAGTAGCAACATTGACGGATGCGCTAATGAGGTCGCGGGAGGAACAGCAGGAGATGCGTCTTCAGAGCAAGCAGCGCCTTGTTACAGCGGAAAGAAAAGAATTAGCGCTGGAGGAGATGATTGCGTCACTCGAGCGGAGTTCTTCAATTGGCACGGATGCTGCACTTATGAACGACCTACAGATAAAGCTGAAGGCATCGCAGATGGAGGCTGTGAAGTATCACAACAAGCTGGTGGAAGTTCAGCTAGCCAAGGAAAATCTGGAGAAGCTCGTTGAGAAGCAGAAAGCGCGTCTCGACAAGCTGGAGAAGGTCAAGATGACGACAGATATCCTGGATATTTTCCGTAAGTTGAAATCGGACCGAGAGGAATTGCAGACGAAGGTTCAGGAGCTGCAGAAGGAGTTGACTCAAGCACAACAGGACTTAGCTGAGACTGAAGCTACGAAACAGAGCACAGAGCAGCGAGTAGTGGAGCACAAGGACGAGGAACTGAGGCTGCTAAAGGCGCAAGTCGAAGAGCTTAATAAGGCTTTACGATTTGAAAAGCACAAGGCGGCAGAACACAAGGCGGAGATGCGAGAAGCTCTCAAGGACGAGCGTGATAAGGCCGAGCATGAGATACAGGAGATACAAGCCTTGGTGAAGGAGAAGATGGAGCTAGTAGAGAAGCTGGAGGCGCAGCTGGCGTCGGTGAAGGATGCAATGGCGAAGAAGCGCGAAAACGTGGCATACCTCGAGAAGGAGAACCTTGAGCTGCATGTGAAAACCCGAAAGCTCAAGAAGCGAATGGAGTCGATGGCGATACCCGACACGGACGACCCGATGGGAGACACAGGCACTTACGACGCATCTGCTGCTGCGGCTGCAAAGGCACTCGGCGAGGATAATGCCGATGCCGCTAAGGAATCCAAGAAGAATGTGATTAATGACACCAGTAGTGAGCAGCAAGAGGAAGGAGGCGCTATCAGAGCAGGCGGATTCTTGCTCTCAACAACCGAATTGAACGCGATAGCTGCTCAAAGCCAAGAAGAGCCGAAAGAAGGAGAGCGACCAGAGTGCTCACAGCAGTAGAGAGGATGGAAAAGGAAGGCAAACGGAGTTTTCGAACGTTCCCGTCACAATACTCGTGGCTCCCTCCACTGGATCGGCCTCTTCGGGGCCAACATCCACGACGCAATGCAGCGCATTGACCAAGGCACTACAACATGTACTTCACGTAGGGGGTAGATACATCTCGATCAAAACTATCCCGCGTATTATCTCAATACAGAGGTTCCGACATCTGAAATGAAATGATCGACGTTCGCGTTACATGCTGCATTCTGGGCTGCTACGAAACGTACTTTACCGTCCTCACCCACGGACTACAACGTAGGCATCCCGAACTGCGACTCGAATTACGAGAACAAGGTTTACTTCAACTAGACCGCCGTGTACAGCGTAAACGAATCCGACGTCTTGTGACTTCACCGAGCTGAGAGCTTAATTAGAGCATTAAGCTCTCGGTAAACCCGACAACGGAATTCTGGCCAAGTCAAGAACGGTGTTACTCTGAGCAACATCCACTGTACTTGCGATTTTGTTAACCATCACAAGTTGCCATGTCGGCACATGATTGCAGCTCAACAAAGCAGAAAGTAGGCTATAATACCGTGTTCGAGTACTTCGCCCCACACGTAGCATCCTAACGTTATAATGACACATTAAACTTTTGACATGTGAATAGACCGGGGAAGTTATGCTTTCCGCTGATCTAACACTGAATATTACAGTCGTGTCGAGGTAGATTTAGGAAGAGACTACCATTGCAGCGGCTGCCGCCAACCAGGTCACAACAGGCAGACAAGAGACAAAAGATCGCAGGCTAAGGCTACACGTGAATGAGGCCTCATCTGCTTGTTCTAGCACTCCAACTGCTAAATAGTTTTGGGGCCGTAGCTGTGTCCAGATGCATGCATGCACGACGGAAAAGGAAACCAAACTGAAGTTTTAGAAAAGTGTAGATTGTTTTACGGCTCTTGTCATGTTTTGCTCGTTTGCTATGCATTAACTTGTTTAGTCGATTCCCCACATAAAAAGTTGCATACTCACTCTACTGCCTTGTTGGGAGTTGAAACTTGCACCCAGGCGTAACGAGAGCTTTAGCAAACACGAGACTCACATCATCTAAATTCCCCAGCAATTCCAGCACTGGTGTCAGCATATCAACGCTGTATAGCGTGCTTATTACACGGTCTTTCGCATCGTCCCAGATGAAAAACCCCGAGCCCTTCACCACAAGCTGCTTGCCTAGTAGCTTGGTGCCCAACATTGATCCTCTGACATCGTCAATGTTAAGCAGATGCGGAAACACAAAGTTTAGTGTGTTTTCGGTAACAGTGATCGTCGTTTTTGTGGAGGTAAGCAGCGAATTTCCAGCACCCATTTCAAGCCTTATAAGCTTGACATCGAAGTCTGGGTAATACCGCGAGAGAGTCTCCCAGCCCCACAGCAGCCTGTCAAAACCGTGACCTGTGTTAACGCTCACATCGGGTGCCATGGTTGCCTGGAGGAAGTCTCTCTTCGCTTGATAGTTCACAGGACACTCCGTCTTTGGAGCAGAATTGTTGAGTATAGGTGGCGTATTGGTGGTGAGGCCTCTTCCAAAGAGCCGAAAGTATTCCGCAACGACGCCCCAGGGCCCCGCTTGCATTGGGACGCCCTGTGCAATAGTAGTTTTGTGCTGATACTTGAGTTGCTCAACTTGTTCCCGCAGCATTTGAACTTCGTAGCCGAGAGCACCCTCTTTCTCGCGAACCTTCGCCCTGTAACGTTGTTGGGCTTGACTCCGACGTTGTCGTTTGAGTAGAATTGCGTCTTCGCGAGTAATAGATCTGCTTCTGCTGATTAACTTTTTCCTTGTAGTGGGACCTTGTGTAAGCTTCGGTAAATACGCGCTTCTAGAAGACGAGTAGTCGCGTGTCAGGTTCGTTCTCACTCCAGAGTACGCGGCGTGGGTGTGGGATAATGGTCTGGAGCTCTGGGCAACCTCGCAAATTACGGCTTCGGGTAGACTCTCGTAGTTGGGCGGGAGGAGACTGCTGACGTTCATTGTCTTCAGGTGCTGGCGGGAAGTGGTGAGCTCGACGTGTGAATTGTAAGAGTGAAATGAGTCGTTTGGTATCAGCTTACAACCGAGTTGAGTCACGTCGCGTAATCATGATCAGTCACGCTGCTATATGTCCTTGGGTGTACCGAGCACATCCCTACAGTACATGTGTTGTACTGTAGGGTATAATATTAACACAGTAATCTGCTTCTATGAAGAACAAATGACCTGTATACAATTTGCAAGATAAATGCGACATTACAGGTAACGATTTTATGTGGCTAGCGATTTACCACAAAGTAGACCACATAACATGTGAAAGGTTATCAATTTTGTGGTGTACTTTATTGAAGCAGATTACTGTAGTACATGTGAGAGCTTGGACACAGCACTATAATACATGTAACTCGACTTGTCCAACCAAGAACAACCACGATCACACATCCACTAGACAGCTTCTTCGCGGTTCAGCCGGTGAAGCCGCCACAAAATTCACTCGGAGCAGCGCTGCTACTAGCTAAACAAAGAGAGGCGAAAAGAAACAAGTAAATGACGGCAACGAACTCTTTGAGATGCACTTGGTAGCTTGAACAGTAGTTTTTTTTCTCTCGCTTAGTATCATTTCGTTCTGTGTTGTCTCATTTGAAGTTTATGTGCTTCGGTCGAAGAGTACCGTGGCAAGCGACTATTTCGTCAGCTCTTTTAGTGCAGAGCACAACGGTTGTACAGGTTTCGCCAGGCGACAGCTAAAACGTGAGCGGAAAAGCGCTCATTCAACAGGTTCACAGGGTTGAGGGTGTGGAAGTAAGTCGGCGCATGGGCTATCGAGTCCGAGATGCCATAGTGAAGGAGAGCAGCGGTGATTATCAGCGCTCAAACAGTGAAGTCGCTGCTTCAAGAGTGTCAGGCAGCGAATTCTACTGCCCATGTTGCATACGAAAGAGACACCAACAACTGTATCCGGCGTGCTTTCTTGGCGCACCCCGCGGCAAATATGATACAGGCAGGTGCGCAGAACGTGCTGAGCTTCGACGAGGCGTTCACGAAGACACCTCGGCACCAGCATCAAATGCTGAAACTAGTGAGGCGCAATGAAAACAACGAAAACATTGTGCTAGCATGTTTGCTCAGAATTAGCTTAACCCATTCTCTGCATAGTCAATATCACCAGTGCTTTTGCTTTTGCTTCGTACTTTATGTGTGCCTTATTGAAGCTGAAGAGTCGAAAATTACCACGGCGCAAATCTAATTAGCCACTTTTGAATCAGCGGGCTGGACGAGATTTGCTCTCTTCCTGCCTATCTTCTAGTTGGCAACAAACTTTTGCGGACACCACACTTGTTCTGTCTATACAGGGCGTGTGGTGGTCACCATGACGGACTCCATGGGCGAGCGGCGCGAAGCCGCCTGGCCCCCTGGCGAATTGCCGGCAGCCCCTAGGCCCCTGATCCAGGCGGTGCTGCATCACCAGACCCAACGCAGGCCAAAGCTGCGGCGATCGAAGCCTTGGACTCAGTCTATCATCGCGCACTGCCAGCTGGGATCAGTGGCACCACTGGGATGGACCAGGTCGAACCACCGGTGCAACAGGCTACCAAGGTGAACAAGTCGGCCAAAACATGGGCCCAAGTACTGAGGAAAACGCATCCGCTTGATGCGATGCGCCTTCAAACCAGACTGGACTGGCCAGAACTGACTCCTGAACAATTGCAGATGGTCGAGACAGCCCAAACCACTTCCCCGGTCCACGACGACGAGCACCTCCGAGCGCTGACGCAGTTGGAAGCGGCTACCTTGCAAGCCTACATGCTTGGCGAGATCGAACTCAGACACCTGCCGGGGTTCCTAAAAACTACCTTTCCAGTTGTCCACCGTGCTATAATCAAGGATTATCACCGCAGCTACGTTGAGTACAGCCTGTCCCTGCTGGGGTCAAGCTTGACAAACGGCCGGAGCACATGCCTATCCTCGAAGAAATCTTTAAGGTCAATACGGGGGCCAACTACGGCGTCTCGATGGTCTCCAGATTGGCAAAAGATGCAAAGCGAATCTCCTTTGATGGCAGACACACGCTAACTATAGTTTTCTACTCCCGCCGACTTGCGAAGTTCTGGGAGGGACGACGATGCGCCTCCAAGCGGCCACGATAGAACTGGTGGGCACCAACCGCAATCCTGCTCGGCCGCACTCGGGGCCGTACTCCTCGGCTCAGCTGAAGCAACAATATGCGGTTAAAATTCTTGGGACAGCTTCTATTTCGATCGTAGATGTCACGCTCGCGCGTTCGGCCATCGCTCAATGTGGAGTACTAGATGTGGAGGCACCACGTTCTGAAGCGTTGGACATCATTGACAACGGCTACTATCTCGTCCGATTCGCTCAAGCACAATGCCCGGTGACGCTGAAAACGTAACCCACATTGACCTGGGTGGGAAGGCAGTATTGATACACCATTACCAAACGAACATGCGTAAACCTTGCTATCGTTGTTTCAGCTCACGACACAACACCGGCCGCTGCGAGGTGCCACCAGCGCGTTTAGAATCTTTACGGCTGGGTCTTCAACGTACGTACACCGGGAAGATAGCGCATTATGTACCGGCCCCGGCGAATGAATTTTTCTACCCTGATTTGCCTACTTTCCGTGCTTATCTGGATGCGCTCCAACGTGGAATGATGGAGGCCACAGCCGCATCGGCGGATTCCCCCGGTACGCTTCTGGAGCACGTGCCACCGGCGCCGGCAGTCAGTGAGGCATCGACACCGGATCGACTAACCCAGACATCACGGACGACGGCTACACAGTGATTCGAAACAAGTCAACGGATCGACGTCACAGTCGGCAACCTGTCAGTGCTGTTGCTGAACAGCGGCGTATCGACTACGCCGGAGGCTACCGGACGCTCAGTACCTGTGTCCACTCCTTCTGCGTCGAAGACAAGTGGAACTAAGGGAAAGCGTGAGGCTCAGTCAACTGGAACGCCCAAAATCTTCTGGACGTAAGCAAGCAGCGTCGAAACCAGCCACTCGTTTTGAGCGATTCAAGACAAAGCAGCTTCATGGGCAATATAGTGCGCTTATGGACCCGTCGGACTCAGACTCTGACAGCAACAGTGGCAATGAGGAGGCGGACTATGCGTTCCCTCCTTTGTCCACGACCGACTCAGATACTGGCGAAAGGGATGTGAATATGGATAACGACGTCACCTCGGATGTGACGGCCGACCCCGCGGCAAACGGAATGAACGTCGATGTAGAGCCCCCTTCTGCAGCCACTGCCCCGAACACCAGTGCCCAGGGTACGAATGCGGCTGCCGAGTGTTGTGCGACTGCCACCGACCATACAGAGTCTGACCGGGCTGGAGATCGCGAGACCAGTGGGTCGTGTCCCAGTGTGTCGACCGACAGTGCGCATACATCAGGCGTCGCGGGCTGTGTCGACATCGAATGAACCAATGTGTCTGGCACGGACGAATCCAGCTATCTAGGTTCCTCAGCACCAACCTCAATCCAGACGTCGGCGAGCACTCCGGGGTCAGACATCCGTTATTCGCTGGCGTCAACGGTGCCGAGCTCTCTTGCACCGGACCAACTGGCTCAACGGACGCTGGCCGACGCAAGTAGCCAGCAGTCGGATGGCAGCGTGCAGTATGTGGACACCGGGAGGCCTTCTCGCAACCCACTCAGGCCAATTATTGGCTGTCGTGGTTTCAAGGGACGGAAGTGCGAGTTCCCGACAATGGTCGGTGCGCAATGTTTGCGCTTTATGCGACCGTCACCAACCATGCTGGTTCCGAGCTTTTATCGTCGAAAGAAGTGGTCTCGGAAGCCAATCGCCACAAGCGGGCGATTTATGTCCTCATGATCGCCAATCTTGTGGAGGACGTGAACCTAGGTGTGGTTTCTCCACTCCAGGAAACTCGCAAGCTGTATCCTGCCATTGATGCGCCACCGACCCCGTCTGCGGCTCTGGTGCTCTTATGTACTCATCTTCTTCATGAACGTGTGCGTTCCGTGGCGGCTCCAGTCCCGAGTACATACTGGGCGGGCCCTCATGCGTTACGCACGTATGCTCAATATCTATGTCAGCCCATCGTCGTCATTTCGGTGGACGAGCATGGCGAAGGTCAAGATCAGATCTACAGCTATAAGGCCATGACCTCCTGCAGATGGATGAAACCGAGCCGTTGACTCACGAGACGGGCTACTACACGGCGTTATCAGACGACGCCGCGTCGGCTTGCTTCAAAGTGTGTGGACGTCTTCATGTGATTCCCACGATCATGCTTTTGAAAACAGCGGATAAGCCCTTCTATAGGGTGTACCACGGAGAGCTGTTTTTCCGTTGGATTGCAGAAAGAGATGAAGAATACGCGGCTAAGCTGCGCTACGACTGGGTTGCAGAATTTCCACCCCGCTCGGAAGTCACCGTTACGAACGTACACAAGGACACACCGTACAGCATAGGCTTGACGGTGATTGCAGCGGGCAGAATGCTTGACTTATCCGAGGATTCGGACGAGGTGAACGAGCTGCTACACTGCTGCCTGACCAGTCGGCAACGTCTTGACGTGGCCCATCTCCGCATGGCTGGCCTACTCTAGATGATCTCGAGTACGATGGGGTCGAACTGGAGCATCTTATGGAAGACACAGCGAGGGAGATCTACGAGGCTGCTGGTGTCGACCATTTTGCGGTTGGAACTGACCTGCCTGGGGACGAGGAGCGACAGGCACTGGAACGGGTGAGGCCGGCCCAGAGCACACTTTTACATACCACTGTTTATGCTTCCATCTTGCGGAACGTTTCCAGGTCGGGCCTCTCTTCGGCACAGACTCTCAACCTCAAGTACGCAATGGAAGCAAACTGGGCGGCAATGGAGACATGGACGCGACACCAGCGTCGGGCTTTTTTAATTCCGCGAAAGGCTATGCCAAACTCTGGATCGTCAGTCAACCCTCCGCCTACATTAGTGGATTGATTAATGCGAGTACCACAAGCGGCCCGTCACTTCTTTGGGCTCCTTCCTTATCCTGAATTTTCTGCAAGGTCCATTCCGGTTTCGCAACTTTTCCGCTGGGGTGATGTTGAAGCTACAGCTGAACAACGGCGGCAATCGATCGCATTCGGCAGTATGGAGAAGCCCCGCCGGCGGCGCGCGAGATGTGTGCAGCTTGGATTAATCGGGCAGACTGCGAGGACTCAACGGGTTGGGCGGATGTGTATGCTGATGCCCTTCGCTGGGAGCAACTTACGACGCTTGCACCGGCCTGTAACCCCCGCTGCCAGCCTGACGACATCCAAGACTGACTAGAAATTGCTTCATATCCTGCCATATGTGGTGCGGCACTGGCAGGCGACTGCGATGGGCATTTCTGCTACGGGCTCACGGAGACGGTGGTACACGGATTTTCCGCTGTTGCGGCAACTATGCACTGGAATCCCGCGAGGAGATTGGAGCTACGCTGTCCGGCTGCCGTCGGGTCTGTCCCGAGAGGAGTACGAAAACAAGGTGACGTTCGCGACTCCTCTGCCCAGTCACAAATAAAGGGGCCTCCGGCCTCGCGACCCCTGATGTTGTGTCCTGGGAACATCAGCGGGTTCAGCCTCAACAGAGGCAACACCTGGACACTACGGGTGGCAGGAATATAGAATTCGACCACCCAAACCACACGACTGCGCCTAGGTCCCTGTGCCAAGAGCCACAGGGCGGAAGGTACAGTCGACGCCGACGGCAACAGACCTTGATTCGAGACTTCTTCCCCAAGGTTCACCGGTCGGAGCAGGCTCAGGAAACGAGACGAAGATTAAGGCGGCTACAAAGGACAGAGGTGCGCAATCGGAAGATGGCGAAAGTGGCTGCGGAGGTCCGAGCAGCAAGGATCACCCATCCAGCTGATCAAACCTTTGGATGCATTTCTCAGAATGTCAATGGTTTTGGTGCTACGCTGCAGGCACAGCCAGCCTGGCTCACCTCTTTCAGAGCGACGGATCAGCATGGTTGCAATGACGTTTACCTCCTACAAGAAACTCACGTGCATGAGCATGAAATCAAGCGGGCGACCGACATGCACGTGAAGCATTGGGGGGGGGGGGGGGGGGGGGCAAAAAACAGGGTTCAGCCCAGCAATGGCGGAACCCAACCGGTCTTGGGCCAACCTGTGCCCCACACCTCGTGCTTCACTGTTTGCGCCCGGCTCCGGGAAAGCGTGGGGTGCTAAAACTTAGTT
>QOKR01001007.1:0-16092 GCA_016880985.1 Phytophthora idaei | reverse complement strand
TCCAGTAGATCCAGATGAGGTAGTCGGGGATTTGTTCCTTGGTGATGACGAAGCCGGCGAACAGGACGAAGAAGAGAATGGAGACCATGGACATTGGGTTGGCCACATTCAGGTCGGGTGAAGCGCACGACAGGAAGAAGAACCACGCTGCCATCGCCAGGTTCGTCATGAACAGCATCAATTCGAAGAGGAGAAAGGCTTCAACGGTGGACACGTAGCCACACATCCAGTAGACGATGGAGCCAAACACCAAGCTCTCAGCGAAACCCAATGGGATCTGACTCACCGAGTTGGAGAGCACAAAGGAAGAGGTGCGGAAGAAATTGGCTCGACGCTGTTTGTAGAACACCTCACGAGCCGCCATGAACACCGGAATCTGCGATTGTTGGCCCAGGGACACAAACTGCACCGCCGTGAAGAGAATACCCAGCACCAGCTGAGCATTCGTCTCGTCGAACTGATAAAAAGTGCTTGAATATAACAATCCCATTAGGATCACCATGAAAGACCGACCAAACAAGAAAGCTGTATCGCGCTTCGTGAGCTCGATCTGTCGCTTCAGCACAGTCACCGTGTTGTCCCAGAAGTTCTGGTGGAATTCGGGGATCGGGTCAATGTGTTTTTCTTGGTTTTCGATTAGGCTGAGATGAATCGGTTCGTGCAGATCTTCCATCATGCGTTCGTAGATGGCTGAGCGCATGAATAGGCCGACGTACTGGCCGGTTGAGCGCGGAACACTAGACGAAATCGAACTCACTTCGTACTGCGACTGCTTGTCGGTGCCCAAGTCTAGAAGGAAGTCAGCCACATCGCGACGCGGAGGACACTTGAAGCCCAGACTCTCGAAGTAGCCCAACGCCTCAGCACGTGGGCCATGGTACATCACGTGGCCCTCGTTCAGGATCACCACGTCGTCGAACAGGTCGAACACCTCGGGTGACGGCTGCAACAACGAGATCACCACCGTCTTGCGGAACTTCTTGGCGATACTGCGCTGCGTGGTGATGATGTCGAAGGTGGCGGCGCTGTCGAGGCCCGTGCTGATCTCATCCATCATCATGACGTACTTGTTGCCGAATTCCATCTCGCCCGTAGTCACGCGCTTACGTTCTCCACCAGACACACCGCGGGTCATGGCGTCGCCGACGATGGTGTTCTGGCAGTTGTTGAGTCCCAGCTGCTGGATGACGATGTCCGGGTAGTGCTTGAACATGGCTCGGGCAGCGTCGAGTGCGGCCAAGTTTTCCTCGGGTGTACCGTTGGTGAAGTGCTGCTCGTCACGCTTAGATAGAACAGGCGTGCGCGAACTCGAGCGTCTCCTTGACCGTCAGTGATGGTTAGTGCTTGTCGCGTTGGTTCACATAGGACACGAACTGCGGCAAGCGAATGTGCAGGTCGGCACCAAGCGCGCCATTGTACGTCACTCCTCCTTCAATTGTGATATTCTTCTGGTCTGGAAACCTGCCACTTAGCAGCTTCATGAGTGAAGACTTGCCAGATCCAGGCTGACCCAGTACGAGAGTGATGGTACCTGGCTTGAAGACACCGCTGACGTTCTTGAGGATCTGCTTTTTGACAGTGTGCTTCTTGGCGCTCATACCGCGGACGCTCTTCATGAGCTCGTTGGCGAGCGTG
This sequence comes from Phytophthora idaei, assembly GCA_016880985.1. Classification (NCBI taxonomy): domain Eukaryota; phylum Oomycota; class Peronosporomycetes; order Peronosporales; family Peronosporaceae; genus Phytophthora; species Phytophthora idaei. The sequence goes on along the minus strand of QOKR01001007.1, from coordinate 14,457 downwards.
GGTAGCTCCGTCTTGACATCAGTCTCATCCTTGACGACGATATCGGCAGAGATAGAAACGTCCTTGAAGCGCACTTCCATCTGCGGGAGGGCCTTTCCTAAAGACTTCTCCATGCGGGAGGCGACGCGGTCGTGGAGCGCCTGTGGTCCCTGTGCCGTGAGTGTCTTGCCATTGTCGTACGCGATAGTGGCGGGCATCGGCTGATCGAAAGCGCCAGAATGCTTATCAGCCATGGTGCGCGTCGTTGTCCGAAGGTTCAAGTGGTACCAATGAGCGGTGAATGTCCGACCAAAAGTTGCTGCTGTTCTCCAAGTTGTCGCTGGGAATGCGCAAGTTGAAAACTGAGCTGTTCACTGTAGACGCTGAGATGAAGAAGACAGCTAATGGCATAGCTTTGAGCGATCTAAGGTTGGAAAACGTGGATATCGCGGGGGTGAATGATGACGGAATGTGTCTCGTCGAGAAACAGGCGATCAGGGGCATGGAGAAAACAATATCCTACCACATTTAAAGATCGCCGATAAATGTATTGGCAGATTACTACGAGGTTAGGGATTTACCAGTCAAAGCAAAATGATTATGGAGGTATGACATTGTACCGCCATATCTTCAGTTCGGTGTCCACGAACGCCTCTTTGGACTAATCCAGGCAACACGAGGATGGAGATGCCGTATCGAAGTCGGACATCGTTGGCGTTTAACATCGGTTCGTATCGTATTTGGTGCCGAACTTTACATACAGTGCAGTCTTTATGTGTGCAAAATACCATACTTCAGTAATTGTCTGAGGCTCAGAGCACGTGGATAGAATACCGTCATCCTGTTTCGAAATTGAGGCACATTATACCTAACGGGAGTTAATCCCAAAGAAAATACCCGTTCATCAACCACATGATTAGTTGTTGGTTACGGCTGCCCACCAGGCAGAAGTCGGAAAATTCAATACGGTATTGAATTGCAGTCATCATTTTGCCGTAATAGGGGGTTTAAGAACACTTTGCAGCTGTAAAAATGCATTGTAGGTTGAGTTTTGTTCTCTGGATTTTAATCCAGAGTTGTTACCAACAATCTGAACGGAGGTCTGAATTTTTAAATGATAGCACCAAACAAAAGTTATAACTTCACCAATAGTTCGAAGTACATTGCAATCATTTCAGTCTTGAAGGCGATGTTGCATGTACATGTAACACAATACACATGCAACAGAATGATGGTCGTGAAACATACTCGTACGAGCAACATCAGCTCTTCCAATAGGAGGCGACATCCTCACCACCACAGCCTGCGACGAAACAGAGCCCACTGACGTCACGTCCCGAAACTCGCAAACCATTCTTCGCTTGCTGCCATACTGGCAAGTTCATCAGGATGACCGACTCTAAGACATTGCCGTACACGGCGCCAGAACCACCTCGGTACGCATCAGACAGCTCACCTCGCTTGACTGCATCTCGCCGGACACTCGAGACCGCTCTCCAGTCTCTTTAGCGAGGAAGCGCCATCCTGCCGCTCTGCACGCCCAGCCGCAATGCTCGGAAAAATATATTATAATTAATGATTTTGATATTTTTCTACAGCAATTAAAATTTGTTCTTTGGCTACCAAGTCGGGTTAATGGTATTCACAGGTATTTAATGCTCTGGTAGTTAACCCTTTCGCGAACAACGGGACTTGATGATACTTATCCAAAATTTAACATTTTTAAATGTTCATTTAAAATGCATCCATATCAGTCCTGTATTTACATCTTATTAATAGTGTGGGTGCGGAATTAAGGTATTCAAGTCCATATAATTAATTATGATCAGTCTTTCGGAGAAATAGTGGCGCTAGTAGTCTCGCTCATCCCGTTTCGCTATAGCTAAAGCTACCAAATATTGACTGAGCTACCGACAAAAGGTGGATGACTGGTTTCTTCTGTCCTGAAAAACCATGATAATCTCAAAAAGATAATAACTACTATCATCTATGACAGATAATATCACATTGTTTTGATTTTCCTACTGATCATATCGGGAGATCTCGAAATCCAATATTTTCATCATTTATCAGGGATATGACGTGATAAATTATCACGCCATATCAAATGATGGAGAATCATTTCTGGGAGTTGCGATTGTAAGGCGAGCGCGCGTAGCCCGTGAAGCAAGGCGGCGCAGTAATTGCGTAGGCTGGCCCAGCGCCGAGCCCCTCTGCTAGCCGCGCATTCCACACCCAGGGCATCCAGTCGAACCTGTTAGACTACGGTCGTACAGCGCATAGTCCCAGTATTTCTCTGGCCACTCCAAAATGGCCATTAGGTTTTTTGTGCGCCACACAGAATTGCACAAACCATTACTATTGGCTAAAATATAATGGTTGGGACGCCAAGCCGCAAACGTTAATTCAATGGCCAGTGAAGGTTAATTCGTGGCGTGCTTCCCACACTCGATTTCGACACGCAAGCAACCACGACTCACCTCGCGGATGCCCCGAGCACCAGGCAACAGCGACACCCCCCCCCCCCTCCGCGACACGGGTCAGAGTGGCGCTCTTTCTTGCAGAGCGCTGCGCTGGGGGTCGACAAGTGTTTTGTTACGCTACAGAAAGTAATGGAGGCTGTTCTACGAAGTGGTGGAGGGAATGATTTCAAGCTACCGAGGGTTAGCAAGCACATTGCAGTCAACGGTCGCCTCCCCATGGGGGTGCCAGTAGCCACGGATGCCGTTGTCACCGCGTACTCGGTGTTGTTCGCCTAAAGTTGAAGTTTATTTCACTTTCAGCAGTTCGCTAATTTGTAGTCTAATTATTAGTTCGTTCCAGCCTGTTCCCGATAACGCTGCCAGACAGTGTTACCGTCAAGCGTATTACCTCGAAGAAATCCTATATAGATAAGTTCAATAATCCTTTTTAAAACTAAAATCAGTTCGTAGTTCGGTCTATTATAGTGGTGGTTGCTTCATAGTAGTGTTCGCACAAACACTTAACTGTACTGCTAGCATTCCTGTTTGCAAACTGTTTGTAAGTGTATTGCCATTTTAGCTATCATGTTGGTGGAGTTAGGTTGTCAACTGTAGGCTGGTTAGTGAGTTGTTCAATACGATACAAATCGCCAGCCCTTAGACCGAGCGGGAACTCTGTATAGTGAGAACCAGAATCACAGCAAAGCCGACTACGCGGGCATCATAATAAGCCAAACAGTACAGTGAAGGTTCAATCTTTAAGGAAGTTGCTTAGAATGTTAGAAGCACAAACTGGCAAACACGTTTGCAAACCTCGCTAACAGTTAGCTAGTGTGTGGTAAGAACCACAAACATGTCTGCGGAGTACACTACTTCATAGCGAACCTAACGGTTTCTACCAAGATGCATTTGTACCATTTGCTTCACTTGGAAAGGAGCTACTGGGTATCTGGTACTGTATAGCCTCACAGGGTCCTCACAATACCAGAGTAAACATCATTGCGGCGTTGCAGCATCGGAAGTAGCGCTTTAGCAAGCGGTAAGATGTATTAATTAGCGATGCATCCACACGATTATTTATTTAACTTGCTGTGATTAAACCAAGCATTAATGGAAACGAATACGTGTCGCCGTACCGCAGAGACGACGCCGAAGTGGCACACCTGCGCGTGTCGGCCGACCTGGGCAACGTGGTGCTACAATGGATAGCCTCGTAGGGTCATTTTATGTTCTCCATATGTACGATGTAAACCACATGCATTTAGTGATGTAAGACACATAATCGGTTTATAGCCGCCTTCCCTCCGCTCGGCAGCCAATGAAATTTTGGTAGAATCGTGTGACTGAGGACACCATAATACCGTTACTGTAGGGTTAAAGGGTTAGCCCTTTAGCTACGATACCGCGTAAAGGTCCATTCGGACCTGTTAGAGAGAAAATGGATGACTCTTATTGGTTAAACATGGGATAGTGCGACCCCACGTCACCGTAGAGGTCCATTTGGACCTCTACAAAGTGGTATTTACTGGCGAGAATTGATGATACCAAGAAGTAGGCGCCCGTATGGAGGTTATAAAATGGAAAAACCTATCGATAGTTAGCTATTTAGGGTAACATTGCGTGTAGATTCCGAAAATGAGGTCGGTTTTGGCTCATTCGCGGTCGTTTATGAGATACAGGCTGTCAGCCGAAACCATCCAACCAATCAAAACGTTCAGTGACTCGGGTTGCAGTAAATGAAACCTCTCATTGGGTGAATTATCGTAAACATACGGATTTCGTGGGAAAGGATCATCTTGGCTGCTTGGAAATGGCATCAATCCCCCCCCCCCCCGATCCCCACGGACTCATGTAACCAGTCAAGCAAATCAAAGATGCAAAATATGTATTTGTAAAGTTAAGCTGACGCTTTATCCTCAGTGTCGCCAGCCTCGACTAGGACTGCTCCTTTTTCATTTGGTGCCGCTTCTTGGGCCGTGACCGCTGCTTCAGCCCTGGCCACTGCTTCGATGAAAGCATCTTCGTTCTTCTGTATACGGTGAACAACGTGCACTTGTTGATTATTGACTGTGGCTAGACAGTCCTCCACCTTTTGTATCGTCTCGGCCGCGTTGTTGGCAGGGTGACGAGCGATGGGTCGCTTGACTTGGGCCCAAATGAGCTCGATCGTCTTCTTCCCAATGCTGGCGTTTAAGAGCCGAGTTCCACACTTTATAAGAACCGTCAACAAAATGGTCGGTTGTGATTGTTCCTTTAGAATATATTATTCCTGCAGCGACAATACAAGCATCGAAAAACAATTTCAAAAAAGTGAATATCTAATACAAAGAGCACTATATATATATAAGCCAACTACCACTTATCTGGCATCTTTACCCGGCTTGGCATACCGTATTTTGTCTGCTGTTAGCCACGTTTTGCCAGTGACGTGGTTAACATTGCAAAATGACTCGTCCAGATAAACTTCAGGGCGATCGACGCAGGAATACACTTCACCCTAGCGCCCTTGCAAAGTCACTCGGTTTGCTACCTTATTAGAAAGGTATTTAGCTCTAAAAGCTAAATTCCCGGGGCTTTCCATGTAGATATGACGCTTCTCACCTCTAACGTGGTGATACCCGAGTTCTTGCATCAAATCGGACATTGTGCGGCGGGGAATCTCTATACTGTGAACGGCTTCGACGTGATTAGCAATCTGTCGAGCAGTGATTGGAATTGCTTGCTCATTATGAGTTACGACGAATACTTTGATAGTTGGAGCTATTGCCTCAATGGAGAACCCTCGGTGCCTTCCTCTGGAGCTCTCCTCCTCGCTTTCCTGAGAATATAAGTTTTCAGAGTTAGCAGACGTGTTTCAGTAAAGAAAGGTAGGCTTTGTCACGGACCTCGAAGAAGTGTCTTAAGGCTCGCTTGTAGTCCCCCCACATCCGTTCAACTGTTGCTGGCTTCACTCCGATGCAGTTATGAGCGATTTCCCTCGTGCGACTTCCTCTGTAGTTCCCTGCTACCTTCTCTAGCCTGAAAAACTGGTAGCAGCGCACCATCAGCTTTTTCTTGGCGATTGTAAGTTCATGTCGGGGTTCTGCGTCGTTCATGGCTCCGAGTTGCGCTCTGCTCACTATATTGCTCATGAATGTAGCCTAAATCGAAAGCTTGCTAATGAATATAATTAGAGATGTAATGGACACCTACATCACTTCCGGTTCTATTTTTGCTGTAGTTTTACAATTCCTGGTATCATCAATTCTTGCCAGTACAATAGCCAGGCCACTCATTACTGTTCGTAACACACTGATGCCACCGTTATAAATGCCATTCATGGTTTTGCGTTCTCCCCCACACCCGACGAGCTGGATCGCGATGGCAACCGAGAACGTGTCGGGCTGGACGGCGCTGGAGTCGCGACATGCATACAGTATTGAAGACATAGCAGTGGAAGATCTCGGTGACGACTGGGAGGGGCTCGTTAGTGATGAGACGGACGGCGAACCGGATGACGGTGGTAAAGCGTGGATTGAAAGTAGCGACGTACAGATCAGTCGAGACCTAAGCGGCGGTGAGGAGCGGCTACGTGGTGTGGATCAGTTACGGGAAGCTGTTGAGCAGCTAAGTGAAGGTATCCTACGGGCTAATGGCGATCTTGAGCTAGAGGCGGATGCTGGGCAGATATGCGGTGGTGGAAGTCGGCTCCCTGCCCATGCCAGCCATTCAAGCGGCGATACAGTACAGAGCCTCAGTATTGAGGTGCTGCTCAGTGCCAGCGGCGTTCCTCATGACGCAGACGATCTGCCGTTAAGTGCTAACTGTCTGCAGCTTAGTGCCAGCGATCTGGAGGTCGACGCGGACGGCGTACCTATATACAGTGGATCCGGACAGTGTTACCGTGAGCAACAGCACACAAAACGCTATCGGAGCGGTGTATATGAAGTCGTTGGGTATGCAGAGCGGTTTACATGTTGTGGCAGAAGCGGGGGTAGTAAAAGCCTATCGTGATAATGCAGAATACGGCTTATTTTCGCTGGGTTTTACGACATCATTTCGCCGCAGTCTACTTTCGTGGACATCTCAAGTCATGGTTGCTCGTGGGCAAGTGGCGCCAACTGAGAGCGAGTCCAAAACTTACTGTGGGTTAGATATCGCTATGAGCATATGTGCACTGAACGATATATCCGAATATTGGTCGGAAAAAAGTTTCTCGGCCAACCTGCCTTCTCTGAGACGATGCCAAGAACTAGATTTCAGAGCATACGAGCTGCGTTGAAGTTTTACGCGAACGGAGACACATCGATTGGCAAGGTGCGCGATCCATTGTGGCACAGTCGGACACTACTCTCTTACTTCAAAAACGGTTTTCTGAGATAGCCGTTCCAACTGGAGTCAGAAGCATCAACGAGATGACCGTACCAACTAAAGCGCGCTCGAGCGCACGGACATACATGCCGCCCAAACCTGATAAGTACGGTGTTCGTTTCTACGCCGTTGTCGGCTGGAAATCACTGTACGTGCATTCACTGTGGGGCAACGCATTGGGCAACACGGTGCGATCGACACCTGCCCAGCGTTTCACCGACCAGTTTCCGGTGCTCCGTACATGCATTCACAATACATTAGCACGTGACGAGATTGTAATCAGCGGCAATTCAGCTACGGCTCTGTGGCTTAGTATGGTGTCTAAGCTCCTACGCTCTCCAACCGGCTATAGACTTACTGTTTCCGACAATTTCTACACCCACCATACTTTTGCCAAGGCAATTCTTGCAGTTACCGATGGTGAAATGAGAACTGTCGGGACGGTGCGTTTGAACCTTATCGACAAATGGAACAAAATGGAAGTTGAAGAATCAGTGAAGCGAGTGGCGGAATTGAAGCATGGTAGTTAGAAATTAGTTGCTGCGGTTGACCTTGCACATGACTGGAAGAAGAAGGAGGCTGAACACAAGAAAACACAGAAGCGTCTACCAAAAGCATTACGACGAGAGTACGAACCAGACACTGTACATGCAAAGTTACATCATTTTCAAGGATCGCAAGGTGGTTGTATTCTATTCCAATGATCTTAGCGCAACTGCGTCGACTCGAACGCTAAGCAGCTCGTCAAAAGAGGCTGTGGCATGCTGCCATGATCTCTATCCAATTCAGCGTTGGACTGACGACTGCGTATTACACCGAAAGATATTCACGATGCCTACCGTGATTGCAAGCTATAACCGTTTCATGAACGGTGTTGATCGCGCTGATCAACTGCGATCAACAAACCCACCACGCCGTCGCGAAAATGCTTAGACATGACACTTTTTACGTGGCTTATTGATCTGGCTATTATCAATGCTTTTGCATTGCTGAAAACAGCTACGTCCTCTATTCCTACACTGCGAGAATTCAAACGACGTATTGCGGACACTCTGACGAGCAATGAGAAGGACCTGAGACGGCAGCGCTTGCGGCGTGAAGCGCTTGACGAGGTGGTTGGAGCAGACACTTCGTTTCACATAGTTACGCCCAGCTCTACCAAGTACAGCAACGGAAAGCTAACATGATATTTTTGTAGTATGCGTGGAATAAGAAAGAAGTCAAAGTACGGATGCGCTAAGTGCGAGCGGGGCTTCCACGTGGAGTGCTTTAGTGTATTCCACTACCAAGACGTTTTCAACGTGTGATCTCCAGCTCTCCGCGAGGCTATTGATGCTGTCTGTCGGTCGATGACAGGTGAGCCTATTGCTTTTAAACGGAAGCGGGTCATATATACAAGCTGACCTAACACTACCAGAGGCTTGATAATAAAGAACCAGCTCACTCCTCACCTTATTGTTATCAGGCCAATACTGAAGTAGTCTTCTTCTCACGCATTCAGGATTGTCTCCACTCATGCTACCCGTTTCATGTAGATATACTTGCGACGCAGCGTGGCACGCACGACGTGGTTACGTCGTCTCTTACGCGAGAGAGTGCTCATCAAACGAGCCGCCGTCTCTTGCAGTTCGCCTCCGTAGTTTTCCCAGTCGCACTCGCGAAACCCGCACCACCCGCAGAAGTTGTCGTCGTCCATGATGCTAATACTGTTATGAATACGAGTGGTCGCCGATTTGAGAGGTAGCAAAGTTATGAAAGGCTTTGGAAGTAACTGCCATTGGTCGGATTTTTGCCGTACTGCGATATGGTTTGTTGTGGTAAAGGTCCCTGGAGACCCCGTGCAAATGGTTCAGTAGCTAAATGGCTAACCATTTTAACCCTTTAACTCATTTATAATCTAACCCTTCAGCTACTGAACCATTTCTAATAAACCCTTAACCCTTAGATAGTGCCGCTGAGCTGATGCACTCCGCTCTAGCAGCGTCAACAGAACTGAAATGGCTGATATATATTCTACATACTTACAGTAGCAGATGAATTTACGAGGTGAAAGATTGGCGAGCTGTAACCGAACCAGAATAATCAACATGTTCGCGCTTTTTTTTAAACATTCGATACAGTAATATGCTTCAATAAGGAACACGACAAAATGTATAACCTTCCACATGTTATGCGGTCTACTTTGTGGTCAATCGCTAGCCGCATAAAATTGTTACCTGTAATGTTTCATTATCTTGCAAATTTTATACAGGTCAGGTGTTCTTTATTGAAGCAAATTACTGTACTTATCTCATAATTTACGGTTTTAGCAAAATATTCGTAGGTAACCCTTTTTCTATTGTGCTTTGCACAAGTTTGCCGTCTATTTTAGAGTTGTAAATTCGACCTAGTGAAGCCCGTAAAAGAGACATTTAACAATTCGCTTAGTGTCTATTATTTGACAGAGCGAGATCTAAACCATGTGCCAAATCTCATGGTAATTCTCACCTTACATAAAGAATAATGATGCGACGTAGGCTCGTCCGCTCATTCAGAAATCCCCCGGTTGAGCACTACAGGTAAGACGTTATGTCTCGCGAAGGCGGCTAGTAAAGCTAACCTAATGCTGATTGTCGCGCTACAATATGGTGTCAGCTCTAGACAAGGTCTCAGTGCTTCGTCAAGGAACGCGCTACTGCTGCAGTGAACAAGAAAGACGTCACGGGAGCATCCGTAGGTGATATATGGCATGCCTAATGTTTAATTCTCGCACACACTATACTAGCTGTGTTCCACGTGGCATCTATTTGTTTGGGTATGATGCGTAGGTGTTGTTCTGATGCTATTTTGCAGTGTTGAAGTTGTGTACTCACGTGGAGGGCTACGCAAATGTACGAATACTGTGTTTGGTGGTCCTGCTGTTTGTGTGATGCTATAGTGACATGTTGACACGTTGTTTTTTTTACTTTTAATACTCACCATACTGTTTAGCAGCGTCGGAGCAAGTGTGCTAGTGAGCTAAACGGGGACCCTGGAAGATTGCAGAGTGTTTAAGCTCTACTGGTAGCTGGTGTACGTGATACCTCACTGCGGTGTTTGTTGAATGTGTTATTAATGCTGGATGTCTTACTATCTCCTGTTCCTATGCACATATTCTGTACTGCTAGGAACGACAAGTATAAATACAGTTATACACAAAGGTATCACTACCGAATGATCTTAAATAAGGACGACAACAAATCGCACTGAACATGTTGTGTGTTTTATTTGCTTGACCAACCATAACGGCGAGAAGCGTGCCGCCCGCCTTACGAGGTCTCATCAATGAAAAGCAATTGTTCAGGGTACGAGTAGATAGCCTGTAGCATCGCCTTATAGTTGACAATTTACGCACATATTTCATAATACAGAAATATTAATAAAACACACAAAAACAAACTTCTGTACTGATCTCAAGGGGGGGGGGGGCACTTTCTCTTTTTCGGGTGAGATCCAAGTCAAAATTGAGAGCGCGGCAGATTGTAGCCAGTGACATGTTCTTTAGCCCAGGGTAGCTATCACGCAGAAAATCTTGCAACTCCTCCAGGTAGAACGTCGGATGCACCTTTACGTATCGCGCAACTCCTTCTAATACTTCGGGAAGACCTGGTGCTGTTTTAGTCGGTGGCTTGTCTTCTTCTACTACTCCCTTCTCGGGAAATAGGCTATACCAGAAAATATCGCTGATAAAGCCAACGTCAAGCCCGTACACATGCATTAGAGAGATTTGACGCCACCGATAGTCCGCTGCGTAGGTCATGGCGCTTGTTTGAGAATGTGAGAATGAGTTTGAAAGCTGATAACCACCAAAACCCTGGCGGGAGAGATAAACTCTAAAATGCACAGCTGCTTGTGCCTTGTTGAGTCTCAAGCCACTAACTCGGTGATATAGTAGCCGGATAACAGAGTTTTACTAAAGCGCCAAAATCGTAAATCCGAGCAATCGTATAAATTCGAGCTGTAAAATCGAGAAATAATGGCCCGTTTTGCCAAAACATCTGCAAGGCACAATACGTGGTACTAAAGGAGTGGGTGGTACATGTAGTGCCCTGCAAACGGATTCGTGTTTGTGTAAGTTAAAACGAGAAAAGAATAAAACTAAGTTGCGCGACAACACGATCAGTGGAGACAGCAGAGTACATGTAGCAGGAGCGCAGTTAACTAACTCGGGCGAGCGCTGAGCCCGAGAATACTGTAGCGCCGAGGCCGATGTTTATGAAATTGATGTGGATTTCAATACAAAACCTTATATAAAACTAATTTATGCAAAGCCTACTAGTACAGTGCGCGCCAAATCGTAAGGACCCCCAATTTTCGAGGATACTTTTGCCGATATCTCGGCTTGTACGCATAGTCAGAAGCTGTTGTTTAGATATGTTGTTATTATTAATACCAAGAGGGGACTTGTGCTAACGACCGGGAAGTCAACGGTCTTAATAGGGCTGGTTTACAAAGTCTCGATTACGGCAGGAGCGACAAAACTATAGTACCAGACCCTTTTTCTGAGAAAAAACGCTTTTTATGAAATCCATACAAACTTCTATATTTAAATATCGTACTTAACTGAGGGATGAATGGCGGAAGCTGGTTATTGCCAGCTGGCAGGCGGTGTCTGCTGCTGATCGGAGCATTTCATTTTCGAATGGGTCGCAGCAAAGCCATCACTGTCTAAGAGCATTGGTGGATCATCGGGCTTCACGACGGCGGTGTTTCTCTCCACTAGATATCAAGAAAAACCGGCCGCTCGCGCACGTCGGTGTGGAAGGCTATCAAGACGGAGCACGGCAGCGACCGGCGAACACTTCGCTGCGGAGCTCGAGACCAAGATCGGGATCAAGGAGTCGGTACGCACCGTGCAGAGGATCCTACAGCGTATGGATCATCTGGTTTATACCAAGATGGACCGCATTCTGCCTCTCACGAGGCTGCACGCATGAGCTAGGCTGAAGAGCATATAAGTTGACCTGTATTCTTTTCTATATTGTCGTAAGTTTGCTAACATTTTTTCTTTACGTGCAGGAATATGGCAATACACTGTTTTTTCTGATGAAAAAAAAAGTTTAAACTGGATGGTCCTGATGGGCTCAAGTACTATTGGTGTGACATGCGCCAGCCAGCTCAGCCGTTTGTGTGACGCCAGAACGGTGGGGAAGGGGGGGGGGGGACGTGATGGTCTGGGGTGCGTTCAGTGCCCGTGGTAAGAGCGAGCTGGCCATACTGAGGGGTCGTCAAAACTCGGGTCACTACATGTACACTGTGTCTGAGTATATGCTGCCTTTTGCTCACCGTAACCATGGTGTTGACTTCGTTTACCAGCAAGACAACGCGTCGATCCACGTCTCGTGTGAAACGACGAGCTTCTTGCAAGAAATGGAAGTCAACATCATGGTTTGGCCGGCTCGCTCCCCCGACAGCAACCCCATTGAGAATGTCTGGTTCGGTAATGGCGGCTCGTGTGTACGCCCATAGCCGCCAGTACCGTACTGTCGGCGAGCTCGAAGCGGCCATTATGGGTGCTTGGACCTCCGTCGAGCAGAAGTAGTTACTCAAGCTCGTTGAGTCCATGCCTTGCCGTTGCCTAAGCAGAAGGGCGGTCTCACTCAGTATGGATTTCACAAAAGTGTATTTTTTTTCCGAAAAAGGGTCTGGTACTATAGTTTTGTCGCTCCTGCCGAAACCGAGCTTTGTATACCAGCCCTATTGAATTCCCGGTACAAGTCCTCTCTTGGTATCAATAATAACAACAACATATCTAAACAACAGCTTCTGACGATGCGTACAAGCCGAGATGTCGGAAAAAGTATTCTCGAAAATTGGGGGTCCTAACGATTTGGCGCGCACTGTAGGATTGTAGCCATCTACTGTGAAAAGAATAATGAACCGCACACATTCACATGCAAAATTACTGAACAAAAAAAAAGTATTCATAGCGATATCGTCTTAAGCTAGGGACTGTTGCGGGGACTTGACCTCAACGTAAGCAGGCGACTTGGGCTGTCCGCTGTGGAACAGTGCCTCGATGTCCTCGAGCATCATGCCCTTCGTCTCCGGGCAGAAGAAGTACACGAACACACCACAGATGCAGCACAGACCCGCGAACAAGAAGAACACACCGTTGATGTTCAGGTGCGGGAAGAGCTTCACCACCTCCGTCATGACAGCACCCATGGCCCAGTTGGCGGCCGTGGACAGCGCCACAGCCGGCGCGCGCACACCCAATGGGAAGATCTCGGCCGGGTAGATCCAGCACACGGGTCCCCACGAGATGGCGAAGTTGAAGACGAAGAAGGCCGAGCCGACGCAGATGAACCAGCCACCCACGCTCGGACAACCAGCATCATCGACGTTGCCATCGCAAATGGCAGTGAACAGGATGGCGGCGAACAAGTGACCGACCACCATACCCACGGCACCGATCAGCAGCAACTGACGACGGCCGAACGTGTCCACCCAACGCATGGCCGGGATGGTACTCAGGAAGTTGACACCCGAAAGGAAGAACGCCGAGTAGATACCGGCGTTGGTGATGTCCTTGAAAATCAACGCGCCATAGCTGAAGATGGGGTTGATACCCGTAGCCTGCTGCAGCACTTGGAGCATCATCGCAATGGCCACACGCTTGAAGATGGATGGCTCCAGCAGCTCGGCGAGTCCCTTCTGAGCCGCCAACTCATCCTCGACCTGGTTGCCGATCACCTGTAGCTCGTGGCCGACGTTGTCGGTCTGACGGAGACGCTTTAGTACACGCTCCGCCTCCTCCTTGCCCTTGTGCAGGTACGTCCAGCGAGGACTCTCCGGCACGAAGAAGATGCCGAGCATGACGACGATCGGGGCGGCCATGGCCACACCGTTGGTCGTACGCCAACCGTGTTCACGGTTCTCCACGATGATGTTGACGGCGTTGGCTAGGAAGAGACCCGTCACTACAGTCATCTGCATGAAACCAGAGAGCAGGCCACGCAGCTCCTTAGGGGCCATCTCGGCACCGAAGAGCGGCAGTGAGAACGACGAGTTGCCCACACCGAAGCCCTGAATAACACGAGCGATATACATGAGCGTGTGTTCCTGCGCCTTGTTGAAGCACACCCACGAGGTTCCGATGCAGAAGAGCAGGCCGGCCGTGAAAATGGTCCATCGACGGCCAAACTTGTCGGCCACGATGCCGCCGATGAAGGCACCACCGAGACAACCGAGGTTGTAGGCCATGTTGTACCACACGGTGAAGTCCGTCCACTCAGCCGGCAGGTCGGAGGTGGAGGCGACGCACTGCTCGTAAGTGAAGTTGTGCCAGCCGACGCAGTAGTCGTTGATGAAGGAGTCCATGATGAGAACGCCCGAGGTCACACCCTGGTCGTAGCCGAAGAAGAGTCCGCCCAGCGCGGCGAAGACGCACACGATGATGGCGTAGGTGCGCGAGCCCTCCGTAGGGACGTCATCGTCGTTGTTGTGGACGTTCACCACGACGCCAGCAGCCATTGTAGAGTGGAGAGGAACTGGAGCTGGAGTTGAAGGAAGGACACTGCAGTACAAGCGTGTGAAGGCGAGTGGGCCTATGCAAAAGCAGTAAATTGCAGAATGAGCGATTGCTATCGGAGGTTCCGACGTCTTGTTTGGCGACTCGCCAATGGCGAGAGGGCGGTCGTTCTCA
>QOKR01001006.1:0-16113 GCA_016880985.1 Phytophthora idaei | reverse complement strand
GGCATCCTGGTCGTGAGAAGACATACGTGCTTCTCACGCGTGACTTCTACTGGAATCACCAGTACAAGTGGGTGCGCAAGTACGTACGTGCTTGCGAGGTGTGTCAACGCGTGAAGCCTGCTGCGTTTTCGCAGGCTCCGCTCCAATCACTTCCGACACCGTCGGGATGTTGGCAGTCCATCTCTATGGACTTCGTCTTTGGTCTTCCGCCTGACAGTAAGCGGAGGACTGGTGCCGCGGTCTTTGTAGACCGATTCAGCAAGATGGTGCATCTTGCTGCAGTGACCGCCGTACAGACAGCACGACTGTTTGTAGACATGGTGTTCAAACACCATGGCATGCCGCTCGACATTGCGTCGGACCGTGACCCACGATTCACAGCGCGGTTCTGGCAAGAAGTGTTTACACTTCTTGGTAAACAACTGTGATGTCGACTGCGGACCATCCACAGACGGATGGTCAGACCAAGCGCGTGAATCGCGTGAATCGCGTGCTCGGCGACCTGTTGAAGAGCTACGCACACTCGTTCCAGCAATGGAGCGACTGTCAGTGCTTGAACGGCATGGCAACGCGTACACGTTGGACATACCGTCCAGCATGCGGCTCCATCCGACATTCTACGTCGGGCGGTTGAAGCCGTACACGCAACACGAGCCACCTAACCTTGATGGCTCGCAGAAGACGACGAAGCGGCGTATGCCAGCTTCTCGAGAGCAGCAAAACGGTCGTGGAGCCTCACTACGTGCGATCCAAGTTCCACTTGGATGTTCGACGCGGTCTGAGCGGCCTGCGCGACCTGCTGGTAGTGCAGCTCCTGCTGCAGCTGGGCGAACTCCCCGCTCTGGAACTGTTCCAGAGCGGCTACACGATCGTACAGAGCGCGGGCGTCACGGTCAACCTGGGGTTGACCGTACGAGAGGTATCTTTCTGCCCCCGCCGCCACCACTGCGCGATGCGCGCGGCTCGACTCGGTGGATAGTCGAGCGAATCATGGGCTATGAACCCCCGAAGACGAACCGAGATCAGGCTCGTCTTCGTATTCGTTGGAGAGGATTTCCTCCCCACCGAGATACATGGGAACCTCGGAACGTCCTGATGGAAGACGTTCCAGAAATGGTGAGGGCGTACGAAGCCCAGAGCGGAGTGCAGGCGTAGCGCCTGCACGAGCGCTGCGATCACCGCTGACACTCGGAGTGTCACGACGTTCAAGTTGAACGCGGAGATCACGCAGCTGAGCAGGTACACGCACAGTCGTGTACCCGGTGAGGTCTCACTCGGAGAGACGCTAACCCCGAGGGGGGCAGTGCGAGCACACAGTTCCAAAGGGAACTGGGCACGGAATACCCGCCTCCATAGCTTCATTATGGAGGCGATCGATCATATGACGCCTCGAGAAAGTCTCGAAGCGCTGTTGCGCCGCAGTGATGCGGGCGCGGTACGATTTTGCGTCTTTGTTGAAGTTCTCGACAAAGGCGTTCCAAGATTGACAACGCGCCATCCACTCGGGCACTTTGCTCTTGCGCGAAGTTCTCTTCGACGCATGCCATCGGAGCTCATGGAAGAGTCCGATGAAATAGTCACGCCTTTGATTCGTCATCGGATCAAAGTGCTGAGCTGCAGCCTCGGCGTCATCAACGATGGCGCTGCACACGTACAGCGGGATCGGGATCGGTGGTGAAGTCGCACCGAACCTGGAAGCAATCTCGGATGGCTTGGCATCCACGGAGCGTGTTCTGTAGGGACAGAGCGCGGAGAAGAAGGAGTAACCGGCGTTGGTGCCTTCTCTTCTTCATCATTACGCGAGCGCTTCGAGCTTGAAGCGCTCGGATCATCTTCACGGGGTCGACGCGACCCTGTGACCGGAACATGTGCGACTGCGGTCGACTCGGAGTTGGCTGCTGAGGACGGGACTTCCCCGTCCTCCATGGGGATATCGCTGATGTCCGGCCCATAATCGGTAGGCATACTACCGTCGGTGTGGAACACCGACGAACCCTCGAGGATCGTCTCCGGGGCAGCAACCTTATCCTCCACGCGCTTCTTGTACTGTAGCGCGTGGTATTCGTCGACAGGGAGTGTAGACTCTGTCGTGGAGGTGCTTGCTTGCGCAGGCACGGACGTAGCAGAAGCAGACTCTTGCGCTGGCGTCTTCGTTAGCGAGCTCATTGCGAAATGAGCTCGAATTTCCCGGAGAGTTGACGGTATCGTCAATTCTTCGATTGACGTGTTAAGACTGCTGCAAAGTGTAACCATTGGTGTGTCTTACACCAACGTTCGAGAACCCTCCATGTAACCAAGTGGCTACGTATAACCACTTACGTGTAACCCCGTTATACCACCACCCCGTTAAGATAAGACGTGCACCACTGGTCTGTATGCATTTAGGCTTCCTATTGGTAGATACGCATTCCTTTCTACCAATTAGATTACCAGGGTTCTGACAGCCATCGGATGGCAGAATACCTGTCATATATGATATCAGTTCTAGGAGGAAACCCAGTCCAGACATAAATCATAAATAACAGTTCTCATTTTAACCCAAAACGGCTTTTAGCTATTCTTATTTTAATAAATCTATACTTTCGGACGAAAGTATAGTTAACCTAAGTTTAAGCAAACTACGCTTCCTCGTACACGTGCGCTAACGTGTAAGCCGAAGTAGTGGGCACAGAGTTGGCCCATTACAGAAGCCAGCACCACACTAGAGTCAGGCGTGTGTGATGGTTTCCCTGTCTACCGGCTGACTTTGCGTAGATGCTGCATTGTAGAATCCACACAGGGAAGAATGGCGTGAGCTTCCTTCATGGACTAACGTGGATGAAGTTGCGCAACGTCAAACACGCCTTCTTCACTTGCACGCGTCACGAGCAGGCTACACAAGTGCTTGTACGACAGGCGCGTTGACGAGAAGAAAAGGCAATCACAAGACGGCTCTCCAGGGGTCGGCCACGTAACTTGCAGACGACTTCCTTCTGACGTCGCCATAACATAAACGTCTTGTACTCTATCCTCCTCGTGACTCCACTGCCAACCTTTTCCATTCAATTGGTAGCTCTCCCATTGTTGATTGACTAACTTGAACGTGTAGGGACTTAATACACCGCTAATGCGGTGTAGTGCGGTAGGTAAAGGGTCGTTCACGGGAGGACACACATCGAAAAGGCACACTGACGTCGAAACTTGACGTAGAACACTGAGCTGATGCTGCACTATGCCACGTACGCATCGGTCAATGCTTGTCTTCTTGTCCAGAAGTTGCTTGAGCTGATTCCATCCTGCCTCCACGCGATTTAGTGTTGTGTTCCCTCCAGAAAAACAACGCCTCCGTCCGTAACTTGCCCACATACTACTGCAACTAGTCCAGTTGCGGTCGAAGTACTTGGCAAACGCGGGTGTCACCTTCTTCACACGTCTCTCGAAAACCTCCAGTCTGCTCTGGAACTGCTCCTTTGAAGGAACATACAGCATCTCCGTAGAGAGTGCTCAATTTCCTCGCGATACATTGGCAGCACAAAGTACTTCTTTCCGCTAATCATGCGCTTGACATAACGCTGCGCATGAAACTGACACAACAACGTCTACACATACATGTTAGTAAGTAGCAACAATCACTAATAGATGCGAATACAAACTCACTGCTGCTTGTGGAAATACCTCGCGCAACGTGGCCCAATCTGTGAATCTTTATCTATGACCAGGCTCTGCAATCGCCCCCCACGACGGGTTCTTCATCTTGAGCCACTTCAACAAGACCAACAAAGACGTTTTTCGCTGGTTCAAAAACAGGTAATCTAGGATAGAGACACCACGGCCGGTAGGCACCGTAGCGACAAGAGTTCCTGAACAAAAAAATGCATACATTTCATCAGTTATAAAGAAGATCGCCTGCGTGAAGTTGTCCATCTTCAATCAAAGTTAAGCAACTTCGAGACGTACCGACGTAAAAGCCAAGATTAGTACAGCTATGCGTCCAATCTAGCGCAAGCGTATCACCCCAGCGGCTAAAGATCTTCCGTTGAGCCTTGGTCTGAGGCCCGATTCTGACCGTCGGATCCCAGTCGCCCTGCAGCAGCACACCTTCATAATCTTCGGTCGAAGCGAACTCGGTTAGGACCGCCTTCAGACGCTGCTCTGCATTGCCGTGACCAAGTCGTGCATTAATTAGATTTCTCACTTGTTGCGTCGTGATTGGAAGTCCTTTACAGTTATGATAGGTTAACATTATTTACATTGTTCGGCGCACTTGCGTAGTACGTACCAGCGGTGCCTGCAACGTAACTGACTTTTTGCTTCGTGTCCGTGTTTGTCTGCCCAAAAGCGTCTAGCATGGACAGCACCGAGTCGCTCAACAGATCTTTACACTGCTTCAAAGCAGCATACAGCGTCTCGGCGTTAACGTGGTCTTGACAAGGATGCTACAAGCAAAAACCTCCCATTAGTTTAGTAACTTCATTTCTAAAAGCATAAGCTAGCAAACCAAATTGAATAGCAATACTAACCTCACTTGTTACTTTAATAATCCAGTTCGAACTACTTTGAACACCACACCCGTGAGCTCGAACAACCGCAACTCGAAACATGGCTTTACAGGCGCGATACCATTCTTTCCGCTTGGCGCGCTTCCCCGTCGAGCGCGGCTTCTGCTTGCATCCGAGCGTGCACACGTACTTTCGAAACGCGTAGCCAAACAAGTCCGGAACCTGGCGCTGTGGATGATTCGTACGCGTGATGTTGTACAACTTTGCAGTCTGGCAGTCTCTTGTCCGGTACACGGCGCTTTGCTCCCGCTCAAATTGATCCCAGAACGCAAAGAACTCTGTCCACGCGGTAAACGTCTTGCCAGCGATTCTTGGAACGACGGCAAGTGTTATGTAGGCAGCGTCTATTCAAAATTAAAGCAAACAGCATTAGAATACGTATTCAATGTTAGCATAAGATCATATACGCACGCGAGGGGGTTGACGGCTGCGTACGCTCCACGCTGTCGCTCTCGTTGCCCGGGGACACCTTGCGCTTCTTCCTTAGCGGGGCCGTCTCGTGCGTGCCGGGCGTCGTATCTTGTGTTGCGGGAAAGCTTGCAAAATCTTAAATGAGGGAGAAAAATCAAGCGCGCATATTACGGTTCAGTTTCAGCGGTTTCGGTTCAGCCGTAATTTACCGTTTTTGCAAGTTGCGTAACACTTATTTTAGAAGTTGCATTAACGAGTTCGGCAATAAACTCGTTAGCGTTGTGCTAAGAGTTGCTATGTTGTCGTAAATAACGCTACAGGAACGCCATCCAATCCTGCACTCAATCTCCCAAAATAAGAACGAAAGTTGGGAATTGTGTGTAGCACATGAAATATGAATTTCATGTCGGCTGGCCACAAACGGTGCTTCGGCAACAGAAACAGAACGATGACGACTAACTGATGTTTGTCGCGGAACTAGTCTGCGATGCAGCATTTTAATGAGCGCGAGACCACGCATTCAGGAGTGGTGTTCGTATGGAACCCGTACCTCAGAGGCATTCTGGGGCACCCTGGCGGATTCCAGAGACGATACCACATGAGTTTAGAAGCATTTGGACAACTGGCGGACACCACTACAGCATAACAGGGATTGGAAAAATATATATTTACAATGATTTCTTGTAATCACCAGCATTGCAGTCTACGCGGCAGTATCTTCTGGTCTTACAATAAGAATTGCAGTAGAAGATCACGATGCAATTTACACTGCAATACTTGGTCGCCTTGCAATATTACATTGCTCTTCATAATTGCAATATCCATGTGTAAACAATTTCAAATTCCAAGAAAATATACAACATTTATTTTGGTTTTGGGAGAGGATTCATAGACTCTCGGATGCTTCGTAGGTAGAAGCCTCGGTATACGAGTGAGGCCAGAGCAATGGCAGTGACATTTGAGCTCTCATTCCTTGTTTTTCTTCCAATAGATCCAACCTCCGCCGCTGTCTTCGAAGTCTTAACACCGCAGCATCTCCGTTCGCAGCATCGGTCCCCAGCATCTCCGCCACCGCTGCCCTTTCACCGAATCCACAACAATGGCCCTTTCCAAGAACAAGGTTCGACGCGGACAGATCCCACAGGTTGTTAAGTTCTTCTACGAGGTCAGCGGCACGGGCGACAAAGTTGCGTACACTCTTCAGTGAAGTACGTGATGGCAGAGCGCAGAAACCTGGTGACCCCAGTCTGGCTCGAAGCCAATATGTTTCTGAAAGCCATTCACGCCTATTGGGCTTCGAGACTTGTCGCCAAAGCGATCAAACCTCGCACACCGCGTTTACCGTGGTTGAAGGCTCCATGCACTATTGAGTGTATCCCAGTTGCGTATTGAAGGGTGTACTGCAATCTAGTATTGCAATCTCGTAGCGTGATGCAATTGAGTATTTGTATTTTGATGGTATCGCAGTTAGAAATTTTGCTTGCAATACTTTTCCGGCGGATAGACCCATTTATTTTTTTCAATCGCTGCTACACACGAACCACGCTAACTCTTATGTATGTATGGAAGTGGTTTTCCACTGCACGCTTTGGTGACTTGAAGGGGGCTTGTACGAGGGCATTTCTGCGATTGCATTCACTACTGTACCCACGTTTTTTCGCTGTGTGCACCGATGGATGCAGGCTATCAATGCTTGCGCCTTACGTTCTTTGAAGTTTCCTTCGTCGCAAGTGGAGCTTCAGGCGCAATGTTGAGCATTTGAGGATGTAATCCTACATGGTGCCTTAAAAGGATGGGTGGGCGCCATTGATGGATAGCTCTCCCGGATCAAGACGCCATCAAAACGTGCAGCTGCCCTTCTTTTCGGGACTACGGTGTCAACGTTCAAGCGTCCGTCGACCGTATGTGTCGCTTTACAACGGTTTAAATGAAATGCCCTGGTGGATCCAACGATGTCCGCGCCTTTCGACTATCGTCACTCTTCAAGATCTGTGAACGTCCCCACTTGGTATATATCTGGTAGGTGATAATGCCTACGTAGCAACCGAATGAATGTTGACTCCCTACAGCACCGTAGAAGGTATCGGCCATTCTGAACACACGTACATATTTTTTTCTCCTGAGCCAACTTAAAATTCGAAAGAAAGGTTCAAGTTGCCGAAAACTTCCGGGTTCATCACGTGC
The DNA here is from genome assembly GCA_016880985.1 of Phytophthora idaei. Taxonomy (NCBI): domain Eukaryota; phylum Oomycota; class Peronosporomycetes; order Peronosporales; family Peronosporaceae; genus Phytophthora; species Phytophthora idaei. Next base: position 8,980 of record QOKR01001006.1, on the reverse strand, counting down.
TTTGCACAATCCAGCTGAGAACAATCAGCCCTGGTGACAATCACTTAGTCAATACATTCTCTGAGACAGCTCACAATCAAAAACAAATCGGTGCACACAAGCGCGTAGTACTGGCACCTTCCGTGCCCCGAGTCGCCGAGTGCTCTTCAGAGCCGGGTCGCTGACCTGGAGCGTCATGTCGCTCAACTGCAAGGTCAGCTTAACTTGTTACCACGCATTCAGCAGTGCGCTATTGTGGTACGCAATAGCGCTATGCCTTCCCCGTCAAGCCCAGAGCCACTAGGTGGTAGCGTCAGCAGGACGCGAGGATTCGCAAACCCGTTAAGCTGGTCGAGGCATGCACTACATTGTTCAATGCGAACTCAACGAGTGGGAGCATCTCGCTCCAGCGTCTTGGCGCCACAGAGCACACGTTTCGGAGGGTGTCCTCCACAACGCGATTCACGCGTTTAGTTTGACCATCGGTCTGCGGATGCTCCTGTGGACATGTCTTCCAAAACTTCGCAGTGAAGTGCGGATCTCGATTTGAAACAATTGCCTCAGCCAAGCCATGTTGGCGAAAGACACAGTCTAAAAACTGCATAGCTGTACCCTCACCATCTCCGACGCTGCGACTAGGTGTGCCAGCTTGCTTAGCTAGCATACAAAGACCGCGATACCCGTGTTGTTCGCCTTATCCTTCGGAAGGCCAACTACAAAATCCATACTAATAGACTGCCGACATCGTGTATGGACTGCCAAACTCACCAACGGCGCCGCCGCATGCGGCGAGGGCTTTGTTCGCTGACACGCCTCACACGTGCGTACGTAAGTCCCAACTCATTTGTACAGCTTGGGATCGTGCTCACGGAGCCATAGCTCTTTCCACGCCCCAAGTGTCCACCGACAGGCGTATCATGGACCTCATAGAAAATACGATACTTAAGGTCCACGTCGTGAGGAACGACCGCACGAGGCGCGTCCTCGGGGTCGGTGATGTAGTACAACAGGGGCCTATCGAGCGTGTAGGCTCGCGCGTAAGCGCCCAGACAATTATTTATCCGGGCTTTGGGCTCCTCGCTCCCAAGAGCAGGTAGCAAAGCTATACAACTGTCGTCTTGCGCATATGCGGCACGTATCAGGTCGGGCACCGACGACGTTACCGTTGTGATATGTACTAACTTGTAGTCCGCCCTGTGCTATAGCTCGTCGGCCACCACATTAAACCGTTCCGGCTTGAACCTCACCTCAAATTTGTATTCGGCAAAGAATGAAAGCCATCTTGCCATTCTCTGATAGAGATGTGGCGACTGCGTCGCTGTCCGTAATGACCCATGATTGGTATATATCACGAAATGCTTATAGCCTAGCAGGTGTATCCTGAAGTTGACAAGAGCGTACTTCACATCAAGTAGCTCTTTGTGGTGAACGGAATAATTCTTCTCTGCAGGGGAGACTCAAACGCGATAACGCGTTCACGCCTTTCGGCGTCGGCTTGTAGCAAAGCACGATCGATCGCAAAATCGGAGGCGTCGTAGACGACCCTAAACGGACGATCCGGGTCCGGAAGCGCAATTATCGGCGCTCGGAGAAGGCTCTCTTTAACATCCTCGAAGGCTTCGTCGTGTTCGACTCCCCAGCACTACGGTGCGTCCTCCTTAAGGAGGCCCGATAATGGCTTTGTCCTCTCTGGGTAATTCGCGCTGTACTTGTGCAAGTAGTTGGCTAAGCCTAGCCACGTGCGTAAGTCCTTTCGGCTCTGTGGAATCGGCCACTCCACAATGGCCTTCACTTTGGCAGGAACTGCCCGCAGAGCACGCATCCCTTTGAAGAAAGGAATTTTCTCCGCACCAAAGACGCATTTGTCCACATTGGTATATAACGTATTCCTGCGCATGCACTCGAGCACCGCTCGTAAGTGTTCCATGTGGTTCTCCACATCAGACTTACCGTGATCGGCACGACTATGGACGAATATATCATCAAAGTACGTCTGCGCGTGCGCCCGATGGGGCCTGAGCAACTGCGTCACAAGACGATTGAATGTTGTTGGTGCGTTTAACAGCCCCCAGGACATCACCAGCCACTCCCAAAGCATGCCGCTCGGAGTACGCATCGCGGTAAGCAGGACATCGCTAGATATCATGAGTACCTGGCAGTAACCATCGACCAAGTCAAGCGCGCTGTACAACGTACCCCCTATCATGTTGTTCTGTAGAACATTCTTGCGAGAAATCGGCGTCTGCGCCAGAATGGTGGCCGCATTCAGCTTGTTGAAAGCATGCACAATGCGTCACTTTGCCATTCGGCTTTCTGACACAGAACGCGGGTGCGGAGTGCGGAGACTTGCTCTCACGCACTAACCCTGCCTCGTGCTTTGCGCGGAAGAACGCGTCAATGACATCACACTGTTCCTGTGGCAAGGTCCACTGTCGGGTGACACGGTATTTGGCTCCCGGAACCAGGTCAATCTCATGACGCACGCCTCGATCCGGAGGCAGACCCATCGGCGGGCTCTTGGACACAACGTCCGTGTACTCTTGAAACAGAGGATAAACGGATCCGAAGGCTCTTTAAGAATCGCCGATCCACTTCTCGCGCTCAGCCTTTTCTTGGTGTTCTCTAGGACCGCTTCATCCACGACGGACGAGGGGTTTAACGCCTCCTCAGGTCGTATCACGACCATTTCGGCTAGGTCGCCCGCCTTCAAGGCCTCGCCAAACTCGGCGATGGACATCTCGCCCAACTCTAACAGAGCATTCACAGCGGGGAGAGAGTCCAGGTTGATGTCACCATCGACCTCCCCCGTCACTCCGTTGACGAGTGTGTACAACCGCTCACTGTAGTCATGTGGAGCTTCACTTCTGGCCACGTTGGACACCTCGTCCGACGTCCTCGACGTCACAGACGCCCTGCGTCTCATTCTCCTCCTCCTCCGCGACCGAGACCGGCCGGATGAGGTCGGCATGGTGACATCACCGTCGCCTCGCCCAGGTGCCACAGCACCGTCAGTCCTCAACGAGGAGTCCGTGTCTCGCGAGACACGCAACTCAGAGCCATCCGGCCCATACTCTTCGGTTAGTGGTATCGGTTCCACTCCACCTGCATCTCCCGGGCTCCGCCCATGATGCCTCGACCTACAGTCGACCGCGTCCCTCGGGCCACGCAGCGGCGAGTTATTGACCCGACTCACACCGCTCGGCGGATTACGTGCCACCCCACGTCTGCTTTCTGGAGCTCCTAGCGGCAAGTCATTGACCAGATCCGTACCGCTCAGCGGATTACACGCCACCCCGCATTCGTTCTCATCTGGACACAGCAGTGGGTCACTGACCAGACCTACATCGCTCTGCGGACAACGTGCCGCTCCACGTACGTTCTGTGAGCCTTGCTCATGGACAACAGCAACCTCGTTGCTCACCAACTCGGACATTCCAATATCCAGCGCCATGGCTGATTCGACCTCGTGCCCGCGCCAAAAGCGCTTCTGCTTCCTAGCAGAGGTGGGTTCATGACTCACTAAAGCTCCACTAGGAGCGAAGTGTGTGGCACCTAAGGTCTTCGACCTCTAGTCGATCCACGGCTCATGGCGTTCCAGCCATGCCATGCCAAAAATAAGATCATATCTCGAATCCAGGTCTAAGACCAAGCAGCGTTCCACGCTATCGAAGTCCAAGAACTTCACACTAAGGCCTACAGAGACTTTCGACACAGTAACCAGTGTCCCCGTCGTTGGACGGACTGAGGTGGTGTCTCTCATTAGCACTTCCAGTGCCTCAGCATACTGCTAACTCCCTTCTAGTGTAGAGCGACGGGCGTAATTTCCCGAGGCTCCCGAGTTTACCAAGACTCTCCACGGCTTCCCGAAGCCCTTTACGTTCACCTGAACGAGCAGCAAATCCGGCTTGCACACATTCTTCTCACAAGAGCGCCCAGCCCTCTTCGGGGCTGAATCCTGTTGCCCTCTGCCTCCCAGAGGCCCAACAGAACTCAGGTTTCCCCTAGTATGGCGCCACGCGCATACGGGGATGCGCCGTTTCCCCGCGACCAACCGGGGGATTGGCTCGAAGCGCTTCGGCTCGAAGGAGCCTTGCGCTGATTGCGCAGAGGACAACTCGGCCTCGAATGGCGGGTGCTCCCGCACGTGTAGCACCGACGGGTGCGGGCGCACTGCTCTCCAGCTAGAAGCTCTGCTTCTTCATCATCAGCATAGCTGAGGTTCATCGGTTCCGGGCCACTCGACGAGCCTGTGCTTCCAGCGTTCCAATCAGGTCTAGCCGACATGAAGTTGAGGTCGGTATTCAATACCATATTCACCGCTTCCTCAAAAGCGTTCGGGTGCACACGGTATACTTCCTTTCGAGCGGCGCTCGTGCGGGGGCACCTCCATAAACACGATCACCGCGGCCACCTCGGGAAGATGGTTCGCCGCCATACCGGCAATCAGAGTTCTCAACTCTTGGACAAAGTCCACCAACTCCTTCTTACTCTGTTGAGTTGCCAGGAAGCCTGACCGGATACGGTACGCCTGGTAGGCGGAGCGAACACACGCGACAGTTGCTGACATACCGCATATTGGTGCCACTTGCGAGCGCGGCCTCCGAGCTTGGAGATACGCGCTGTTGCTCATTCTGGAGCAAGGCCGATCCCATGTCTATTTCGACCTCACGGGTCCAGAGCAGGAGACTCTCTATATATTTCTCTTCGAAGGTCTTCACGCTCACAAGGAGCGGCTTCGGCCTAGTTGACCCCGCACGCGTCACTGACGTCACGGTCTTCGTCCTCTCTTGGACATGCTCCAAGAGCGCGTTCTCATAACGGCACAACGATTCTAGTCTCGCGTTGATCTCCTCTGGACCTTGTGACGCAAGATGAGAGGCGTCCTCAGGGCCAAGGAGGGGTATGGGCTTGTTATGCGCGTCCTGCTGCGCGGGGGGCAAATGCGCGAACACGGGGTGCTCCATCCTCACACAGGGTACAATCATAAGACTCACGTATAGGATTGACTACAAGTGCTACCGAGTGCGGCGCGAGTGTGTAACGAGGAAGACGTCCGACTCAAACAGTCATTAATACTAAGTTCCTTAACAAGGATACTTAAACCGGTCCAATGACTTGGACCCAAGAGTAAACACAACCTTAACTCAAGGCAACAACACTTCCGCTTCTAAATATGAAGTTTTGTTTTTACTTTTATCTGTAGCTAAGCCGCCTACGGTGTAAATGTATGTATTTGACTATCTAACATCGTCCTGTAGATTCATCATGCTCGCTCCATTCAGGTTTGTGTGTGAGGGCTTGATGTGAACGGCGCTGCTACGCGAACCGTTGCCGCCGAAAGGTATTTAGTTCTACAAGCTCCAGGTCCCAGGGATATCCTGACGTCCCTGGGAAAGGGGCACTGATACGGGGTTTCTTGGAACGCTTAGTGGCAATTTGCGCGGTTCCAGCAGGGATAGCACAAAAATATTTCAATATTTTAATGCCATCATTAAAATACCAACCCCCTTTTTTAATTTTTTTGGTTAGGTACGAAACTTTTGTCTTGCTCTTAGTATCGCCAAAACTTCCTTCAGCACAAGGCACAGCGCACTATTCGGCGACTGCCATACTTCAATGATGCGTGAACAGTGGAGAGCCCTCAATAAACATCGAGCCGGCGGGCACGTGATTCTCTGCGTCAACGAATGCTATGCTCTACACTGAACACTCGACGGGGAGGAAGCACCAACCTCGATGCGTAGCACAACTCCTTTGTCGATCCGCGACGTTAAGCCTACTATTCGGGCAATAACAGTGTTCCACGGAAAAAAGTGATATCTAACTTGACGTGGCCTTCTAGATAAAATATTAAAATGCATAAAACTACACATAAAATCATTTTATTTATTTATTTATGTATACCATAAATATTGTATATATGGTATCTTTATTCCAATAAAAGTCGTTCGAATATTTTTTATCAACCCAACCCCTGATCATTTAACCGATCGTAAACGTCTAGATAAAAACCGGGATGGTTGGTGAGACCAAAAAGTGGTATCACCAAACAACCCATAAAACAGAGTTTGATAAGCTTTAATCATTCACCCTCAAATAGCAACCGATTAAAAAACAAGTTGTGGTCAGTATAGATTCAAAATGAACCCTTAAGTAGAGATTATTTGAAATTGAAGATGCGCGATCTTCAAACGCCGTGGGCGCGAGTTTTTCGTGCGCGAGAACCCGGCACTTCGGATCCATTTTGCGATTTCTCTTCTCCTGCTCAAGCTCACTCGTTGTATCTTCCTTGCTCCGAGCTCGACTCCGTTCCAAGTGAGTATGTGTATTTCGTCTTCCATACTTGCCAACCTTTATTGATACGTTTTGTTGCGCTCGTGTTTGATTTTTGAGCGATACAGAATTCTTCGCATGCCCGAGATCACTGCTACTTTAACTTCTATCCGAGGACAGCCTCGCTCTCAACAAGAGCAGCGAACCAAGAGGGTTCTTGCGTGCGTGCCGGTTTCGGAGGTCATTCGACACACCAAGACTTCCAGATTGACGAAGAGCGCAGACGCTACCTCCACGGGCCCCCAACACGTCAGCTGGTTGCGATCCGGTCGTGCTATCTCTCACTCTCTCATCAAGGAATGAGTTGCGATGGAGGTCGCGCCTCTATCGCAATTTATGCTATCGATGACGTCCACCGATGCTATTACGCGCTCAGCTCGACGCATCTCGAGTGATAGCACCATCACGGATCCGTCCATGGCTGGTAGTCCCCGCGTCCGTCTGATCTCCGGGTCTCCTCGAGGGAGACCACCATCACGAATCCGACGATGGGTGGTAGCCTCTGTTGGATTCATTCCCAAGTTTCGTCTTGGGGGAGGGGGGTCGTGGGCCTGTATCTCGTAGCTCATTGCCGGACTCAAAGTAGTCGTATGCAGCTATGATTGCTCCGTGGACACCCCAGATGGATAGCCCTTATCGAACGCCAAAAACACCGCGTCGGTCTGTCACTCCTAGCTGGTATTTGGAGTGTTTTAAATCCTAATACTCTGACTCAGATGTGTTTGCACCTGTCGGTTCTCCGATTCCCTCACTTCGCCGTCTATTGGAAGAGGCCTCCAATGACAGCTCTCCAGGCTTCGAGTACCTCGGCTCTGGTGGGCCTACGGCCGGGTTTGAAGAGTGGCTAGTTGAGCCGTGGCCCAAAGAAGTGCGGCTTGTGGAGGCAGCAGAATCCCCGGCAACTACAATTTCCTGAATTGAATTCAGGATCCCGAGCTGGACGCGGCTGTGAGTGCACAACTCGCTACAACGCTCTAACTTGCTTGAACGCACGCAGTAGCCGCTTCTGTGCTGAGTTCAACTGCGTCTTTGCAGGAGAGTGTGGAAGCTCTCTACGCGAAAGCCAGGCGCTAGTGGTCGACAGAAACAGTCGAGCTGGAATGCGGGGTATCATCGCCACGTCCGCTATTCCTGCTGGAGAAGTCATAGGGCAGTACTTCGGAGAACTGCAATTGCTCGGAAATCCCAAAAGAACGAAGCGCCGCACTCCGGATATACCATGCGTCTGAAAACTCAAGCGAAGACGAAAAAGTATGTTGACATCGAGGCAAGGATGCCGGATGGAAGCTGCGTTTGCTCAACCACTTCTGTAATCTGTGCGCGAGGCCCCACGAAGTGCAAACTGGTAGTCGTTTGACGGACGTCGCCGTGACGATACGTGATGTCTTCCCAGGGGAGAAAGTCACAGTTTCGTACGGACAGAACCTGTGGTTTCTGTGCAGATGCGGGTGGCACGGTTGTCAGCATCGCCACCTGCAGCTTTTGCGCGACGTATCACCTCTCCCCAGAGCTCCGTAAGCGTGAAGAGCACCCTGCACCTGTTGGAGCGTTAATGTGTGGGATTTGTGTACTTGGATCCTAAACAAATGTTGCAGTTCAGTATACTTTAATTTGGGTACTTGTATATTTGTTGCAGTTCAGTATACTTTATTCCATATATTTGCTCCACCATACAAATTGGAAGATCCAGGTAGCCGAGGCTCCTTATCTGAGTTAAAAAATCTTCATTCCAGAAAAGGGGTCAAACTACGGAGAAGATGAAGACAGAGAGGATGATTGGAGTATGTGTTGAAAGCTCACTTTTGTTTCACCAGTAGAGAACACTATTTTAACACTTTTTGTTCTTGCGTATCAGAGAGGCAGACGCGCGGGCTACCAGAACTACGGTGTGGAAGATCAAATGCTTCCCTGCACCGTGGTGAGTAAGTACAACCCGACTGGGCGGAACACGGGGGGTCAGTGGCTTGGAGTATAACTCCCTCAGGGCCCGTAGCTGGGCTGAGCGGATTATGACTCCTTGCACCGTAAGTTCAGGAGCCTATACGCGAAACCGAAGCCCTCTGGAACCAAGGAGAAGAGATCCCGGTCAGGTATCGCCCCATCCTAATGGCCCACGAGATCCAACGGCGCCCACACGAGCCACGACGGACATGACGGGGGAGAAGAAGACTCTACGCACGAATCTGAAGTGAAGAGAGACACTACCGCTACTGCACAGACATTTAGTGAGGAGGAGAAGGGTGGAGACTCCAACCAGCTTGAGACTTACGAAACTGCCTCCGAGGGCTCAACATAAGAGGTCAGAGAAGTGACGGATGTTGCTAGATGTTGAGGTTAGGGCTCGTCACAGAGCGACCTCACACACCGTGTACTCTAAAATCTTATAGTAAAGAGTCACGGTTCATGTGACTCTATCATTTTATATTCAAGTCTGGCTGACACACTTTTATAGTCTTTGGCTACTATACGAAAGTCTCGATCTTCAGCAAGACGTGCGCGAAGGAGACAGCTGCCACAGCCGTCTCCAGACGACGGGGTTGTTATTCAGACAACCGTGAATGCAGAGAGCACAGCTACAGGAGAGACCTCGATCACTCCGGATGGTGGCACTACGACACCTCCAGCGCCGGCCTCCCAAACTTCGCTTGACAATGATTCGAAGACGCTC
>QOKR01001005.1:0-16133 GCA_016880985.1 Phytophthora idaei | reverse complement strand
ACTCGCGCTTGAGTGGCGATATACCTTGCGTTTGCCCAGCACAGTCTGCTCGTACATCTTGTCAACCTTTTCGACGAGTTGATCCATCTTGGAAGTCTCGCTCGCTGAACCCCCAGCCCCCTCCGGAACCACCACCAGCACGTGAACTTCGCCCTCAGCCGGTTCAAAATTCTTTCCGAAATTCTTGTCATTGTTGATCCACAACGTGGGATCCATCTGCTCAAAGCCTTGGAGGTGTCCATCTCCATCGAGCGTCACAGCTGCCGCTCCAGCCCCATCCAGCCACGCGCCGCCCTCCGTCTTCGCCAAAAAGAGCTGCAGCTCACGAATTACGCGATCCTTGCTTCTTTCTTTCTCCCTGATCGCGTCCTTCAACTTCCACACGGGTAGACCATCGTCGATCTCCACACCGTCGCCTTCCGCCAGACCGACAATCGCATAAGTCAACAAGAGCTTCACCATCATTTATCGAGCCGGCAAATTCTGGAATGAGGAAGAAGGGAGGGAGAGCGTATTTAAGCGGAAATGAAGGCGTGTCACATAGACTTCCAACCAATGATGAGACGCCACGCGTCGCTGTTAGTACAGTATTGCATTTACCAATGTATAGTTTGAATGTTGTCGGTCGAGCGGTTCTAAAACTACCCTAAGATCCAAAAGACGTGGCTTTCGCTCTCAGGTGGTCGAGAGGTTGCGTCGTCAAAATAGCACCTGGTCCGAAAGTAGGTTCCAGGATTGTTCTCGCTGGTAAATTACGGAAAGTAAAAAAACTGCCGGCGTAATGTTCCAGGTGTTACTACTAATGGCGGAAGACGCCATTAGTTTGTTGGACCATCTTGGGTGGGAATCTGCACACTTTGTTGGCATCAGGTACGTTCACAACGTAATATACGACAGTATCCACGCTCTCGACGATCTCACATCTGACTCTGTTGTTCTGTATTATGGGAGGAATGATCTCTATCGAGCTTGCGTGCACTTTTCCGGAGCGTGTCCAGTCTCTCTCTCTGTTGGTGAGCACTCGCGGCCGATACATTCCTGACATGCGTTCAATGATTCCACTGCTTGGCGCCATCTTCTCTCCCACTCAGACGGGGGTCGTGAAGAACACTGTGTCGCTCAATTACCCGTCGGACTTCCTCGACCGTCCGATCGGCGATAATGACGTACGCAGCGTGCTTGAGAGGCACTACGCCACGCTGCCGAACCGACACAAACCTGCCGGTTATAAGGCACTGATGTGTCAAGGACTGGCCGTGCAGACGCACTACGTCTCAGACGAGCGGCTCGAAGTCATCGCAAAGGCCGGCTTCCCCGTTCTAATAGTCGGGAGCATGCGAGACATCTTGATCCCGCCTGAAGAGTCTGTGAAGCTCCTACAGCGCTTGTCGGGCGATCAAGTGCGGGCCTTCTTCTTCAAGAACGGCGGCCACGGTATCGACACGCAGTTCGCAGAGGAAGTCGCTGACGGACTCGTCCAGACCATGAAACGAGCCCGATTCTGAGAGTCCACTGCTACTACGAGAATAGGGCAAGTTGAAGTGGGAAATCAATTTGTTGCAACAAGAACGGCCTATTAATATGTATGTCCGTCGGACACCTAGTGGATGGCGGTGTAAACTTTGGAGACGATGCTTGCAGTCAACTGATGCGTGAAGGATTCATTGTGAATCCGCTGGAGATTGCTCGAAAATTTACAAAAGGGTTGCCCGTGGATTGCTGGATGCGCAGAATGAGATGCTATTTCTGCGGAGCCAGCATTGCTAAGAAATCGTATCAAATATAACTTAGTCTCGAGCGTTGAGCTCCTGCTACATGTACTGGTATCCGCAGCATGGAGCCGTTGCGGCGTTGCGGTGGATCGGCCGGATGGAGAGTACAGGTTTCTGGACAGGACCAAGACGCAGAACCAGAGTCGATTTGCTCTTGGGATTGTGGTTGCAGGCGCATAGGACAGAGAAATATCTGCGTCCTGCTTTAACCGCCCCATTGCAAATTTCCATCCAATACTCAGCCGTTTCAAAAAAATATCATCCAATCATCATCCGGTGGGCAGGTTGAACCGGACGCGATCAAGTGCGGTAACTTGCAGGAGTCGGTTCACATCGCATCTCCGTCAAAAACTTCGGAATTCGACGCACTCATTAGACAAAACGGGCTCATTAACTGACCCCTTCGTTCGTCACCAAGCTTAGCATCATGAGAGAGAGTCTGCCAGCCACGCGCTTGACCATGTCGCTCATGAACCAGGCGGACCCGAACGGCCGTGATCTGCGGCTCTGGCTGCTCTCGGCCACGACGCACCACGGCGTAACGTACTATCGCATCGCGGGGCGCTTCACCTCGAGCGGCCAGACGTGGGAAGTAAGCCACCGCTACTCGGAGTTCCTCAAGCTACGCGACCAGCTGGTCAAGTTCTTGTCCTCGTCCACGGACAAGTGTCCGGGTTGCCGCAACTACCTGCACTCGATCCAGCGCTTCGACTTTCCGAAGAAGCACCTCTTCGCTTCCAGGGCGCCACCCGTCGTCAACTATCGCGTCAAGGCGCTGCGCTCCTTCATCAATCTACTGGCCTCCTGGGCCTTCTCCAAGACGCCCAAGTGCCCCACCTGTGGAGGCTACGCCTTCGAGGTCGTGCGCAACTTTGTGTTGGAAGGAGACGACCTATCAGCCGACACAGACATGAACTCTATCCGGGAGTCCATGGCGGTGGGGGCTTTTGCTGAGGAGAATTTGGCCAGCACAAGAGGACCCGCACACATGCGGAAGAATAGCTGGATGAAGCCCAGCTTGTCGATGGATCCCGATATGACACAGAGCATGTATATCCCACGCAATACCGGACAGCAACAAGCGAGTCTTGACCCAACGAGAGAGGAACCGAGCCAGACGCGGCCGGCGAGAGCGCAGCCAGAGCAGTCGCATTCGAGTTCGACGTACCAGCCGAGACCAACGTATCCGTCGACAGAGCGGCGGCACCAGCAGCGTAGTCGCCAGGAGGTCGATCCGTACGACGCCTTTAACGACTACCTGCCGGTGAGACAGTCAAAGGTCAAGAAAGCGACGCAGGCGAAGATGGAGCAGAAGATCCAGAGCGGCAAGTTCTCGTCCGTGCCATTGCAGGAGTCGATCGAAGAGAAGAAACAACGCCATCTCCGGGAGCAAGAGGAGGCCAACGCGTATCAGCAGAAGCTGGTGAAACACCGCAGCGAGCCGCGCAACCTGTCGGCGCGTCGACCGCTGGCAGAGAGTGAGCTGTCTGTGGGCACCAGTGCCTTTGAGAGCCCCCGCTCGAACAAGAGAGTGGCGAGCCGGAACGAGAGCTTCATTTCCGACGTGAGTATGGCAGCCGAGCCCATCTTTGTCCATGGGGACGAGCTGCAGCGCTACGGCCTCTCGGACGACGAGCGCAAGGCCAGAAGCGCGACCGGTAGCGTGTACTCTGGCGATGATGAGATCGAGCTCACGGGCGTGGCAATGGCGTCGCCCCCTCGCGCGAACAAGAAGAGCGACAGCGACAACTTGTGGCAGCCGTGGGAGCTGGCCAGAGTGGCCTAAGAGAGAGCTCTCTTCATTCAAAACCTTTGGCAGCCCAGTCACCTGGCACAACGAGTTTATATGCCAGGTACATTTTATTCATTCGTCTTCGCTAGCGATATCCTATCGATGCATTTCGAATCGGCCGGTAAGACAATACAACAACAGGGTAAGAAGCACCGCGATCGACGTGAGTCCAACGTTGGTGGCGCCAACAAATCAATTGATCAATCAGGCTTTCGTTGTTCCTATGTGGCCTAGCGTCATCCTTGCGCGGCTGCCAGTCTGCACTCCGGTTGTGAATGCATTCAATGCTGACACCTGTTGGGATGGAGGCCAGTGCCATGCCGGCACAAACCTTGTAATGGGGGTCACATCGAACTTCGAATGATCGAATGCAAGTAGCACAAAGTGTGATCTTCTTGTGGGTAGAGCTCTACATGTACTGATCGCAGGCAAGACTATTGCACCTTTGAAAACGGTGGACATTTTTGTATTTTTAGACTAGAACTGAGTATGTCGAAAGAATTATCAGATGTTGAAACTATTACAAAGCAAAAAAAATAGCTCGGAGAAAATAATTGCGGATGGTTGCTATCCATGATCCCGCGGTCGAGATTATTATACATAGAAACTATTGAATGCATTACTTTTTGTGCCGCGACGTGCAAGAACCGAAGCAGCGATCTAGATTTAGCGGGCACATTTCCTGGCAACTGTTTGAAATGATACATTTTTTTATGACTTTTTAACACATTTGTGACTAACCACTAGATCTCAATAAATGCAGGATGAAGCAAGATATACCATAGCAGCCTGGTCATCATCGGTGCTGTTGTTGTCATTAATTGCAAGTAATCTTAAGCTAGTAAAACATCCGCGCGGAAAACAACAATCGAATTTCAATAGCTCTCAAAACCGTTTCTGTGGTCTCACATGAAACGACATACATATACTGTACAGACCTCAGTCAGCGACAAGGTAACTCAACAGCATGACAATAATAAACAAAGGGATAAAGTAGTCTAATTAACACAAAAAAGCGAAATGCTAACTAAACATACGTTTATTGACTAATAGACCGCCCCCATTGATCAGTTAGACCAATTTACGATATGATGGAGTGTCGTACCAGAACCTACTGTGAAGGAGAGCTGAAAGACAGACGCGTGCGAATATTCGTGTCCGCCACTATGCGAGCTTCACGTCGGCGGCGATAACGTCGCTGCGTCGTCGCGCGGCGTGTGCGCTCACGGTCAGCAATGGCAGCGTACCGTCCCATGACTGACTTGTAGAAACGGCCATCGTCGGCTCGCAGCGGGTTCACTTCAAAGTGAAAATTAGTCAACGCAAAGCACGCTCGAGTGAACGAGCCAAACGACGACTCATTCCACTTGAACGTACTGTGCGTTATCTTCCGCAGCGTGCAGACCCGACCGAAAAAGTTCTCAATACGAACTCGGTCAGACGAAACGTTGCCGTTGCGGACGAGCGCTTCAGCTCTGAGCTCACCGTTACGTGGTTTCTTCCTTGGGTGGATGCATCGCAGCATCGATGCTGCGCCCTGGTACCCTTGTCCGCCAGCACGCCCCAGTACTCCTGATACTGATTAGAACCCTCGCCAGTATCTTCAACAAGCAGTTCTTGTTTGTTTTTCAACATCGCTTTGTGTTCGGCGATATGATTGATCATAATTATGATATCCGACACGGTTCCTGGTGTGCGATTGGTTAAAAGTACCACACGACCTGAAGAAGCGACGGGAGCTTCAACTTTGTAACCGTAGAGCTTGTGCTTGTTGGAGGAGTAGCGCTTGGATTCACTAAAAACGACCAGTAGGGCGGTACGATCGCTGGAATTTCACGTCGGTAGCGTACAGCGCGTACGGATAGTAGCCAAACGTGTTATGATTAGCACATTGGGCAGCCATTGATGCTGAGCGAATGAAGGCACGGTCCAGGACGGGTGTGACAACACTTAGAGCACGGTGTATCATTTTTTCGAAGGAAGGGCATTTGTAGCCAAAATCGATTGCATGCTTTTGCCACGTATCGTAGTGCTTTAACACGCATAACAGCATCATGAACGCGTCCTTCGGTGTGGTTGTCGACTTGCGGCCGCGACCTGACACCCACTGGCTTGTGAGCTCGGGCTCCACAATCGCCCAGAGCAGGTGGAACACCGTCATGGTGAGGTTTGTCAACGTCACAACCGCCTCCGACCCGCCACTCTCAAAGAAGGAGTCTAAGAGCGGTGAATCAGAGTCGGTAGGTCCTCACCAGCACCAGCACCAGCACTGTCGTTGTCGGAGTCGGAGTCAGCATACTGTGTCACGTCGTCATGGACGAGAGCGTCGTCTTGTGCGAGACGACGGAGAAGCTCTGACGGAGGCCTTGGTGTGCTTGGGGCGTTTCTTACCATTGCAGCAGATTTTGGAAGTGAGCTTCTTAAACAAGTAAGCGCCCCGGACAGGTAAAGCGGTTGGTGTAGAGCTTCTGACTAATGATTGACTCTGTGAATGGCATGTCCGTCCATGTTCATAACAGTTCCATGTTCATAACAGTTACTTACACTGTGATATGAAGACTGCGTTACAAATCAAAAGTCAGTCACCACGTCTCGGGTTGTCAAAACCGTTAAATATCAACAGCATCGAGGGATGCAATTTCTAATACTGAAACCCAGAATAAGTATTGTCACTCGTTAAAAAAAGTAAAACTGGTTTTGGGGTCTAATCTACTTTGGACTGCATCATCCTTTCCTAAAACAAATTAAAGACTTTAATTTTGTTTAATTTAAATCGGGATAGTACCAACTCATGTCAATAATATGTGATAAGCGATCTGGTCCTTCTCCGGACCAAACTGGACCAATTAGCGTTGGCTAACTCCCGCCCTTACACACAAGTCAAGAAGGCGGCATCGACTGCGTGCGTAAAAATACTTGAGAGCCGCTCCACTTGCTAGTGCGACGCCCTCTTCGCTCAACGCCCCATCAGCCCCGGGCTCGATCTTCTCTTCATCGTCCCCGTTGCGCGCCTCTCGATGCCGACTAGCGTCCAAGCGTGAGCTATCATGTGCGTGCTTCCACTTGATGCGCATTTTACGCGTATTATTCCGTTGCTTTGCCGTATTTTTTTTTCTCCAAAACTCTAATGAAGCGTTGTGCACAGACCCACTAAATTGAATCGTAATTTACGCATTGGAAACCAAGCAGTCGGTGGGTTTTTACCTGGTGAATATTCGATCTGATAAGATAAAACCGACGCTCTGACTATTGAATCCCGCCGCGTAGATCAAGCGCGCATGGAGTCCAAGGCCGCCGATGGCACGCGAGCGTCCTCGTCCAAGTCAAAGGAGGGTCTGTGGTGGCGCTGGACCCACGGCAAGAGCGGCACCACGGCATCCAGCAGCCATGTAGGCTCGCCCTACGACACTAGTAATCACACCAATAGCAGTAGTAATAGTAAGCCAGCAGCCACGGCGTCCCCTTCCAATGGGGTGCGGTGGCAGAAGCGCACCACTCGGACGCCCAAAGAGGACAATTTCTCGTCCCTGGCCTGGTCCAGCTCCCCTGACGCCGGAAATAGCTCATCTTCTCCTAAATTCTTCTCAGCCACGGCGTCGTCGGCTGCACGAAGCTCTCGGGCTTCAGCTGTGCCCTCCAAGAAGAAGACGGCCACGTCGCTGTCAAGTCGTGGCCTTCGAGACGGTTATAGCAGCAAGAAAGCGCCACTTGGAGCGTCTTCGGCCTCGTCCTTCATGTTCTCGAGCCGAAAGGACAAACGTGCAGCGTCGTCGGAGATCTCGTGGTCTATGGGGAAGAGCAAGCGACCGGCAGCAAAGAAAGACAGACGCAGTGCAAAGAGCTCTTCGTCCATGTCCAGTGCTCGTGTAGTAGCCACGAGGAACACGCAATTCTTGCCGGATGTTAACGAGGACACGGAGATGAGAGCGCCGGATGCAGGCGCCAACATGTTCGCCTTTTCGACGCCGCAGTCGAAGCCCAGTCGACGTGCAAGCTCGAGCTTTAGCTCGTCGAGAAACGAGAAGACAGACAAGTTCTCCGTCGCAGAAACCCCAGCATTCGACTTTGATGGAAGCTTTTCGAGGCCCAGCAAAGCTGCATTCCCGCCATCTTCGCCCTCGGCAGCGTCGACGGTCTCGTCAACCTCCTCTTTCAGCTCGCAGTCGTTTTCGACTGTAGACCCGCTTGTGCACTGCGCTCGAGCTGTGCTGCAAGACTGCATTCGGAAGCGCCAAATGGAACAGAGCAACGCTCGAAAGCGCTCTATCGAAGGATGCTTTGATGGAGATCTCTTGGAAAGTAAAGAGTTTGGGTGGCACTACGACGCGGTGTCCAAGCACAGAGACTACGGGATGATGAGTCCTGGATCAAGGTAAGTCTTGTGCTAGGGGGAGATGTGTTGATGCACTTTTAATGACGGTTGTTGTGATCGTGCAGCAGTAGTAGCGATGACGAGCTTAGCCAGTTGTCGTCGATGGACCAGTCGTTCTGGTGCGTGTTCCTATCGTTTCTAGTCCATTGACATTGCTCCTACTAATGCTACTTATCTACAGCACGGAGAAGTCCGAGCGGGGCTGCGATAGCAAGTTGGCTAAAGAAGAAATGTATCGCCAGATCTTGGTGGGGGACTACGACCTCAGCAGTAGTCCCGAGTTCCAGTGCTTCAGCCCTTTGATGGAAGAAAAGTGCGTGGCGATTGCAGCTGGTGTTGTTCCTTGACCAGCGGCGCTAACCTTTTTTTTTCTTTCTTGTTGTGAAGGGGACTACCTATCGAGGTTCGATACCAGCTCCCGTTGGCACTGGGAACAGCTAACGAAACCAGCAAGGAGTGCACGATTTGCCAACTTCGCTATGGCATTGGCGATCACATCGTCACGCTTCCTTGCCAACACTTCTTCCAGTACGTTTCTACAACATTTACCCTTCTCCAAAAACCGATCCATTGCTTACTTGACGTCTGTTTTCTCATCTTCGCAGTGCATGCTGTGTGGACAAGTGGCTGTGGAATCACACGTCGTGCCCACTCTGCCGAACGGAAGTGTCCCTCGACCAAGAGACGGAAGTTTCCTGCACGAAACACAACTTTACCGAATGCTCTCCCGTCGACCAGGAGCGTATTCGTCGCCAGATGCGCTCTTCCTCGCAGCACGCAGGCTTCCGCCCTGTTGTTCCAGGTACGAAATAACCTTTGGAGCTTTTCACATTTTAGATCATGTTCTAAAATGCCCCTTTATCATAGTGGAAATCGACCAGCTCGAGCTGGAGGTGTCACGCATGGCCATCGACGAAGACTCGGAAGTTGAAGACGAGCCAAGCTATCTAGTTTGGTGCGTGTCGGAAGTATTATCTCCTAGACACGGCGTTACTCTTTTTTTTTTTACTTACTCTCTTTTCTCAGCCCGACACCGCACTTCGCTACGAACGCCCAGGACAATTGCCCTGGCAACTGATGACCCGCTGCACTGCGAGAACCATAAACAGGTGTCTGCTTTCAAACAAAAACAACAACCAGGCGTGGACAAGTCCTGATCCCCATGACTCGCGGTCTTCTTCTCTTCGGGGGTATTTGTATGGTGTTGTAATCGACCCCCCACTCGCCGTGCTTCCAGTCAGCAGTCACACAACCTTTTCAGGAATCAAGGACTTGTTTATCTCGTCTTTCTTCGTCTTGTAGGCAGGAGAGGACAGGCTCACACGTAAAGAAAACAGCAATAAAACAAAACAACAAGTTCAACTTGACCTTCATTATGTACAAACATCAAATGCAACATTCCTGCAACCTGATACATTCCTGCAACATCCTCCTGTTAGCCAGTCCCAACAATTATCCACGCAAAGGATCTCGAGGCAATGGACGCGGACGACGAGCCGGCTATGGCGTATTTCCTGCCCAACGGCATCGCGGATGACTCGCCTCCCAAGAAGAGGTGCGTGTGCTCTATCTACTCATGCTTCTTCTGCCTATTAACTCCTCTTATTATGCTCACTATCACGTTTTTACTAACGTCGATTTTTTTAATAATAGCCGTATAAAGGCGAGTTTTGGCCCCATTGGAGGACGTAGTGCCGCTGCCACCAGTATCCAGACAATGAACACGCCTCCTGGAAATGAAGCGTCGGTCTCCACAGCCTCTGGGTCGTCGAACTCGAGGAGTGACGTGGACTTTAGTGGCCTCCACGCTCAACCCCGTCCGACGCTCGATCTGTCGCCTTTTGGCTCAAGTGGAGGCCCTGCCTTGTCCCCAAGACCCACCAACTACTTACTATCAGATCTAGGAGGGGAAATCCACACCCCACGAGCTTCTCGGGACTTTGGAGACGCTGCGGGATCCGCACCACGTTCCAGTAGCCCTTTTGGGCTTGCTGGGCCTTTTGGGTCGGGAATAAGTGATACAAAAACTATTGGAGGAGCTGGAGCTATCAGATCCCCCACCTCTATGTTTAATCGAGGCCAGGAGGCGGCGAAGACCTACTCAATGCAGGGAGACGGAGGGAATTCAGCAGTCTATGGAGGCTCAGAGACTCAAAATCTGTATCAAGGACGAGGAATGTCGTCGTACTTGAGTTCTGGCGTTACAGAGAGTCCATTTGGATCCAGTTCCATGCGGACGTGGCCGTCTACAGCGCCAGATACGTCTCAACCTCGACGGATACTCCAGCGTCCGCCTGGGTTGGCGGGTCCTCCTGGCCTCAGTGAGCCCAGCGCTATGCAGACGCGGATACAACAGCGATCTCAGTTCGGGCCTTTTCTTCCGTCGTCGTCCTCCCCAATGTCAAGTGGAGGTGGAACTAACAGAGCGTTTCCGAGTACTGACGACCAGTATGGACCCAATTTACTGCCCAGTTTGAGCCTATCGATAGGCATCTTTGGCGATCACGCCGACGGACGAGGCGTGTCGAATCCAGATCTGGCCGAGCTTAACTCTCACTCGTTGAGAGTAGGCGAGATGGATGATATTCCTGTTCGACAAGCAGTCGATTCGTCGTCATTGATGTGGGATACCCGAGCACCTACGACTTCGAGGAGAATTGACATTCAAGCGAGAGCCAAAACGCCTCGAAGCCCTAAAAAGGCTCGAGACGGAAGGAAGAAGTTTGAAGGCCGCTCGGATCTGCGAGCGAAAGCCTTGGAGTTTAGCATGGACGCGATCAACGCGTTGACGCCGGGATCTCCTACGAGACCGAGACGCTCGGAACGTGGGCGTAAAATGGCTTCTCCAATGGGCCACGATTCATCTGAAAGCAGCCGCAACAGCAGCGATCAACCTAGAGGCAAGCGTCGCAACCAGATGGCTGATAAGAGCGCAATTTCGAACGGTGATACCCGCCGACGAGTACTCACGAACCAGAGTGAAGATTCTGGATCTGTTGTTAGCCCTCCACCAGGTCTTGACTCTCGTGGAAGTCCTACGAAGATAGGCAAAACAAAACGCCGAGATGATACTAAGCCTTCAAGTCGTACGACTTCGAGGAGGAATCCAGCCAGAGGGAACGAGAAAAGTGCTGGTCCTACTCGCCGCCAGGTGTATCGTGAGAAGCAAGTGAAGGAACCTGTGAAGGAGCTGTCGTTGTCGGAGGAAACGACCCCAAGTGCTGCGTCACCAAATACTACGTCGGATTCTACTCAGGGAAGCCAAGAGAGCAGCGAACTCGACGCTAAACGTGCTGAAGGAATGGACAACGTCACGCTAGAAGCTACGAGCAGCTCCTCGCCTTTAAAAGCTGCATCTGAACCTTTGAGCCCCGCTAAAAAGGGCGGTGATGATACTGATGAAGCGTCCGCTAAGGGTTCTAGTGTCAACGATGATACCGTGCGGGATTATGCTGAGGATACGAAGAACTCCGCTTCTGACGAGAACGCAGAAAGGATCCCGGCCTGTGAAGATACTTCACGCAACACAACAGAGGACCGAACGACTAGCCCGGAACGTGAATCTTTTTCGTCTAGCGACGCACTAGAGCATGAAGAACCGAAGGATGAGCGCCGAGAGACCAAAGCAGAGTCGCCTGTAGAACGCTCCGAGTCGGACGCCGAGCGAGCGCTAGCAGCTATTAACCAGCAACGAACTGCATTGAAGAAGAAGTCAAAGATAGAAGCTGCCGAGACCCCGACCGGCAGCCTACCTACGTCAACTGCCGAGGCTGAACACTCTGTTCGTCTTGAGCCATCGCAAGTTCCAGTTGTGGAGAAGAAGCAGCCACAGGCTGGAAAGGAACACCGCAAGGAGAAGTCCAAGAAGGACAAGGCCGACAAGAAAAAGACAGCTCGAGGAAAGAAAGACAAGCGGGGGCCATCTCTAGTCGCAAAGGCTTCCAATGCTCTCAACGATCCAGCCACGGAAGCGCAAGACAAACTACTAGAGGCGTTGGCCACCAAAAGTACGCCGCTCTCCGTGAGAATCAGCCAGGGGCTACAGAAGAGAGGCTTGGCAGCCGCGTCAGCTGGACAGCGCGCTCTAGTTGGCACGCGAAGTGGCTGTCTCTGGGTTGCTGGTCGGCTGAACGTTAAGGGATTGTTGGCTACCACGTTTTCGTACGTCGAGTCCGTGCTGGCGGTGGTGTTTAGTGTGGTTCTGCTGCTGTCCCTGCACGCAGCCTCATGGTTCATTCGTGTCCATCGGGTTGCGTTTCGCGCCATCTTGACCCACCGCCACATTGGCTTCTGCTTCGCGTTCCTCTATGGCTTTCCGTTCCTGGTCCAGTACGTGTTCCCGTGGGCACCACCTTGGGCACCGGTGTGTCTTTGGTACGCTTTCTTGGTCCAACTATTTTGCACGAACGGACCCACAGCCATGGCCACAACCTTCCGCGTTATTCTACCGCTCGTCTTCTTGGTCGAGGGCATATCGCACCACAGTTTTCTGTTGGACTTTAACGGTGCGTCTTGTAACTAGTTCATTCATTGGAAATGTCACTGATTTTTTTTCTTTTTTGTGCACAGGTGCGGAGCTGTTGCTCGCCTCGTTCATCATCTCAGCGGTGAAGACTAGCAATCTGTGCAGCCCGATATTCTTCCTGTCGCTCGCGACACAGGTATGAAACATTGTTATTGGATTATGAAAGCTTTGTGGTTTTAATGTTGTGTGTTGATGTTGCAGTGTCTACTAGCTGTGTTCCTCGGGTCAGAACTACTCGTCCAGTGGCTTCAATTGGCTCTGGCACTTTACTCTCTGCACGTCATGGCGGTAACCGATGATGAATGGGTAGGATATTATTTTTACACCGAACTATACACAGTAGCTAACCTCGTTGTATCTGTGGCTTTACAGATCGGAATGGGCGACGAGGAAGATGAACTCTCCTGCCATCCGGTGTCCGTGCATCACTCCATCGCAGACTACAACCACCACCCGGCCCCTTCAAGTGCTGTTTCCATACAGAAGACGAAACGTCTAGACCGTCGTGCGCTGGCGTACGTTCGCGGACGCAAGCTGCGCTAAGGCAACACGCAGAACGACCGTGTTCATGCGTAATATATTTCAAGTATACTTCAATAGAAAAAAAGAAGTATCTAGCCAGATGGAACTTTTTCATGATAAAACTTTAGGTGGAATGCTCATCCAACAATAAGGCACAAAGGCTTAGTGCAATGCTTTCTTCCCTTCTCATTTTTTTTAGTTCATGCTTCATACTCCGTAATACCTTGCGAATCACTATTCTGAAAAAAAACGGGCAGAAACAGGAGAGATATCAAGCAACACTGTCACCAACCGAAGTTCGACCAACCTAGGACGATTGTCGGTTCTCGTCGGGCTCAATTCTCCTGATAACGTCGTCCAAGACCGCAGTTAGTGTTTGATCCTCCATAATGCAAAAAAAAAACTCGGCTCGAGTTTGGCTATTTGTCAAGTCCAACAGTAACACTTCACTGATTTGTCGTGTGCGTCTGTTTGAGCACGGATCCCGGGGTTGCTTTTGAACTTGTTCATGAACGACCTGCTGTAGTTTGTGGTACACACTAGGAGGACGCTGGTGATAATGCCGTACTCCGCTTCTCTTTCTGTTGGTGAGCCAAGCCGATCGAGCAAGGCCTCAAATTTCACGCATTCTTCTTGGATATTTTCCGGACCCACTTGACTAAAGCTGTAGCTTTTGACGGCGACATCAACGAATAGCGTCTTTCTTGAAGCTTGGGTCCTCGGACGCTTGGAAGGGTTTCCATCATCTTTTTTCGTCAGTCTCTTCATGGCCGTCGTCAGGGTCACTTTGGCGACTCGTTCGCTCCATTAGCAGCAGATCGGGCGATTTCGACATCGATCGGAATTAAAACTTCTGCTCGGCATCGTCTCTAGCATCATACTCAATTGACTCAAAGAGTCGGCCAGTCCTCTAAGTTCACAGTGAGCACTTCAACTGACACGGGTTGCCCTTAAATTGCCTTGTCCGTGACCTTGGGGAGCATGACCACATCTTCGGAAATGCACACATCGGGATATCTGCCAAAATTCGTGCTCGGTCCAAAGAATGGTTGGAGTATCTTCTGAGGTGTCGATGGTTGAGCGAACAAATCTTGGAGCCTTTTCAAGCACAGCCACTCAAACACATCTGCATATGATACGGGAACATTCAGCATACTCCTGGAAATGTGCGCCAAGTACTCGTGAAACTCGAATATCTTGTTAGAAATCACGTCTCGAATCATGGGGTGTGCATAATTTTTTGCCTCCTGCAGTGTGCCCTCCCAGCCAAGATTGCGCCTTGCGAGGATAATTACTGCTTCAACTTCCTTGCCAAACTCGACTTCGACCAAGTTATCCAAGTTTACAACGGTTGATCCGCAATCACTGGCCTCTTCGACTTGAAACCACAACTTGAGCTGTGTCTTCCACGGTGAAATATTCTGTTGCACGTTTTTCCAGCCCACGGGAGTCAGTTTGAGATGCCTAGCTTCACGGGCACCCATCTTAAACTCGTCGAATGTGCTCCATCTTTTTAACATGGGCAACATTGTCCGCGGATGACCAAACGACGCCTCAAATATCAACCGACCTGCATCGTCCAGGTTTGCTGGTCTCAATCCCCATCGTTTCATCAGTGTTGTATCATCTGAAGGAGATACTTTGGTGTATTGCAGAATGTATTTGATCCCATCAGGACGGATCAGGTTCAACTGCAAACGTGCAAACTGGCAGTGGCCGCCACCACCGTTCAATCATTCGTCAATCGCTGTAAAGAGAACTGACGTCCCGAGAAGTAAAAAAAAACATCCGTCCACTCGCACCCAGTCAGCCAACACGGCCCTACAGAAGTCAAGAAACTCGTATCGGGATGGATTGCCACCGTTACCTTCAAAGCCACGGCAGGTCTCGTCAAGAACAATGAAAAGAGGCCCAAGAACATCTACCAACTTTCGCACAAAAAAATTCGGTTCCAGCTCTGCGATTGATTCCACCAACATGTCTGGCACGGTTTCTGGCTCCAATTGATGTCGAACCGCGTCTGCAAGCATCCGCTGCATTTCTGGATGTAATGTTTAGCGAACGAAGTTTTTCCAAGACCGCACACATTGTCGGCCAGAGGAATCTGCCATGGACCTCCAGCTTCAACTAAGTGATAATTGAACTGATTAACTTTGAGCAGTGCGTGGACAGTGTGGTATCTGTTCACAAAGTACAATCAGGAGTCAGCAAGGTTGTACTCGTATGGACCTTCTTGTTTCCACTTCGACTTGCCCACAGGTCCGGGAAGCAACACCAGCACATGAACTTCGTCAGGTTTTTCATCCTTCTTCCTCGGAAAGTTGTAAATTCCAAGTCGAGCCATCGGATTCATCTTATTCTCGTTTACCATAGTCTTTTTCGCGTCTTCATTCGGACCCTCGTCTTCAATACGCAGGAGTGTTGCTCCATCGATGATCAGCCATCCAGTCTTCACAGTATAAAGATTCACATTTGACAGCGGACAGTTTATTTGCTCTTGTTCGCCAATCATTTTTCGCAAAGCTATCGATTTCTTCTTGTCGCTAATCTGCACGGAAGTGCAGGCTCCATTGTTCACCACCACATAGGTGATGTCCCGCAAATAGTCTTCCTCCGTGGCCTTTTGCTCCGCCGCCATCGACCTCGACTTCCGTACGCAAAAAGAAAGAGTGACAATGCCAAAGGAAATAACCTTGTCTAGTGATTTGATTGGACAACGAAAGTTCTCCAACAATGACGTGTGATTGACTTCACTTTCTCCCTTGTCTTTTAGCGCGGTTATCTTTTTATAAAGTATACTTTTGCTTTATCGCCAGGATCCATGATTCCTGTGGTACATTTGCGGATACAGTAGTTAGCTGATATTATCATATTATCAGCTAACTACTGTATCCTTAAAATAAAATAAAATAAAATAAAATAAAATAGCTGATATTTGCTTCAAGAACTCTCTCGAGCCTTGAAAAAATGCCAAAAAATAAGCGATCGTCGCAGCTCGACTGTATGCGACGCCGGCCTTAAGCCACCCAGTGTTGTACTTTGACTAACCCACCATCTTGCTGTCTCAGGAAAATACTGCCCGACTACGTGATGATTTCATCAGTGCAGATTTTGCCTCGAGCTGGAAACATCCTCAAGCGCCATGATCTC
>QOKR01001004.1:0-16184 GCA_016880985.1 Phytophthora idaei | reverse complement strand
CGGCACGATTTCCACTTGCAGCATGCCATGGACTTTCAAAACGCTGACAAGATCCTCCCCGGCAAAAAAAACTTGTAGTAGCTGCAGGCCAACCAGCGCGACTTTTCGTACTGTTCGGCGATTTTTTCTGGCCAATCAGGGAAGTAGAAAAAATTACGCCAACAGTGGGGAAAAAAACTGACTAGCTGCTGCGGGCATTGACAACCCCTAATATATGCATGTCTTAGCATTATTTAAACTTGGAAATTGTATATAACGGGATAGTATAGCATCGCCTGGAAACAAAGCTTTGGTGATCTGTCCCTCGACAAAATCGTGGTAAAACTATCCCAAGGTGCATTTGAACGCCAATAGGCAAGTCAGGCCTGAATAATGCAGTATATCTGGGGAATGCACGAGGCAGTCCCTTTCTAGCGGAACAGAGTCAGGGCTTTGAGCTGCTTCATTTTCAGACATTTAGACCTGAAAACGCCCCATACAAATTGATTTACAACAAGGTGTGTGTGTGTGGGGGGGGGGTCATGCACGGCGGAGCCGTCACCAGCAGACGGAATACATCATACAAAGACCAAAGGAAAGAAACCGCCGACTGTTACAACTGGTTAATAGCGCTGTTTCGTAATGCACGAAAACATTTTCGTGCAGCACTAAATCATTCGTGCAGAACTAATTATATATCATTACAAAAATATCCCAGGCTAGGCTACATCACTGCCGGACGTCCTGGTGGAGGCATAGCGGTATCCTTGATCCTCCCGGATGCCTATTACACAGTGGTGTGGGGCTTCAGCCCCCGTTTTCCGCGGAGAGATTTGTGTTTGACCACAAAATTTAGTTTGAATAAAGTTTTCTTTCTACAGAAATAGCCATGTTGGGACCATTCCACGAAACACCTCTACTGGTTAAGCACACGTCTATCAAATCGAAGACATGCAGAGCGCACGTCCAGCACACCGAAGGCAGGCAGTTTGCACGTCTAGCACCGGCACAAGTAGTAGAACAAGACAAAGAAGAATGCACTTCAAGATGAATTAGCCTTTTTGGTCTCAATGTACAACACGCGCGAGAGATACAAACAAAGCTTATGGTGCATATATTCAGCTTTAGGAAAACAAAATGTGCAGCATATTGCGTACGATCATGTTCTGCGTCTCTTGCTCTAGTTCGGTGCGGCGACTTGCCAGGAGTCGACGGCGTTCGTTGCGACGTACTCGAATGCTTCTCCAAATATCGACAGGGACCAGTCTTCCATTCACCCACTCTTTGTGCGAGATATCCTAGCAAGTCATCGCGACCCCGCGCACCTTGCGTCGCGCTCGCGTGCAGAGATAGTTTAACGTACGTTGAAGGACTTCAACCAGCTTTCCACGCGCGGTCGGTTTCGTCGCGCGGATCACCGTTTGGATTGAAGTGAAGATTGCGCGTGATCCCCATGAAACCGTCACGTGAGTGCACCGAGCCGAAACACCCACGCAAGATGGCGCCTTCGTCAGTAGTTTTCCAGTGGTTAGCTAGTTTCTCCCGATTGGGTGCTACCGTTCTGGCAACTAGTAAACCAATGAACCGACACAGTTTATGAGGCAGGACCGGTTTCATACTGGCCAACTCGTGGTGGATGTCGTGCCTTGTTTTCTTGGGGAGCTGCGGATTCAATCGCTGCTTCGTGCGATTGCGTGCATAGGATCTTTTCACTCGGATTGGCAATATCTCCCGATGATACTCGTTAGAGCAGGCAGCAATGTGCTGCCACAGCACCACGGGCATGAAGTAAAAGAACAACGCGATGGGGGGAGTCTCCTCTTCGCAACACCTCTGCAGTAGGCCCCGAAAACCTCGACCGAAGTCCGGGATAGCTCGAAGAATTGTCGATAAGCTCACATGGCGTCATACAATAGTTCACTGTGTCGGGCTCTTTGATATCTTGCCGGCCTGTTTCGGCCATGCCGCGTAGAACAGGATTTCTCAAGCTACCCGCGAGCATGTCACCTTCTCCTCCATATGTATCCAAGAAATGCTTAGCAAAATAGAACCTCGGCCGCGATCTCCGTCATCCTGTGGTGCACAATACGCCTTCACGTCTTCTTCAGCCTGGTACTCTCCAGGCTCAACGGCGTCCTTCTCGGCTTCATCGCCGGAACCCACCACTCCAAAATGTCCAGAGATATCGCCATCACAAACCATGTTCAAGTCATCACTGGTGCCAGTAAGTAGCTTGTTGTTCAGCGCACTTACTCCAACTTCGTCACCACCGTCACCTGAAGCACCATACATCGCCAATAAGTCAGATCTCATCGGATACTGCATATTTAGTTTGTGTACAAAATAAAATACAACATACATGTACCACTTCGTACTTCGACAGATGCCACAGAACTATTGTCATTATGAGTAGATGCGATCAAAGCTGAATCTTCATCCACATACGCTGACGCATCGACTTGGGATGAGGTTGCAATCCGCGGTGATCTGGATTGTGATCGCGCAGGTGCCGAGTGTGGTAAGGCTTCCATCGAGTGAGCGCCGAGTTCGACGATCGATCTTGATTGACGTCTTGACCTCGACACGTGCTACCGCGGCGGAGTCTCTTGATGACGGTACTCTGGATTACCATTTACTGATACGCATGAGGCAGCAAATTATACAGCATTGTTAGCTTCAGCATTACCTTCAGTACTTGTATCCGCAGTAGGGGGTGCTGGTACAGCCGCATCGCACTGACGTCTCACGCTACTTTCAGATGAATTCGTAACTTGGTCAAGTAGAGACGGGTTCGTATCATCTACATCAGTCAATTCAGCATACCATTCAGCATTTGAACCAGTGCTATGTGCAGCATAAATGCTGTATTACCTTCTGGATTCGATGCACCAGTCGTTGCTGCAGCAGTCCCAGCCGAAGTTTCAATAGCTGCAGCGGGTTCAATATCGGGCAAGTAGTTTCCACGAACCACTTTCTGAGCGCCTGCAAATTTGGCGCCGATGGCAGCGCTGAGCGCATGAACACGACCGTCCGATCGGCTGGGAGCGCAACCACGACTGCGCAGTACTACAAAAACAGTTCGTATGCGTGTTTGATGCCTTTAAACTGGACAGAGCTCATTCAGAGCGTACCATTCACGTAGAATTTGATAACTTGCTCCTCCACCAAAAATAAGTCGATGGAAACCGTGCCGATCATGTGTCCACCTGGTCGCACGTACTTGTAACGATCGTCCAGGCTACTGCTTGGAGGCCGTTTGCTTGACCACCCTTGTCCCCTCAGCTCTCGCCACACCGATTTGAACGACAGGTCGCGCCCCGTGACCTCGCTGTCGCGGTGCACCTTTCCTCGTGGCTTCACCATCTTGAGACTACGGCTTGTGTTCCCCGCGCGCAAAATCTCGAATAAGGTTTTTTCCGAGGAATTTCTATAATCCAGTACATATGTACTGTTTTGTCCCAGGACTGGTGAATAATTACACAGAAATTGCTCGATTCCAGTACATTTAGGTAAAGTTCGCAGCGTCATGAAATCCAGTGCATGTGGTTAAGCGCGCACTATTTTGAGAGCTTCTCCATGAGACCCAGGTTAGTTTAAATCTTCGCTGGAGCAGTCTTATCAGCTTGAAATACGAGATAATGCGCACTGCATGAGTAAGGTCTGTATTTAGCGATGCAGGCAGAATCTGCATTTAGCGCAGCACTTAGAAATCGGGTGTATGCCAGTAATTCAATTTTCATATGGAGTTTCTATAGAAAGTTATTCACATCAAAGCTTAAGCTAATTTTTGCAAATGTCATAATGACGAGCTAAAAATATACTAACGCTTCTCACGAGACTGTGGATTCCTTGTTCTTTTGGATGCCTCGTTGTCTAAACGGCGTCGTCGGCAGCAGACTCACAGGCCAAGTTCGGCCAGGCGCGCTATGTGGTGGATGCAGCAGACCTCACGACTGCACGGGAAATGGGATTGCTGTGTGAAGGTGTCAAAGTCGAGTCTGACGATTCATCGAGTACAGACTACGGTGTAGCCTACGATCAACAGAACAATATTGCAGACAAGAGCTTCGCTTCCTAAAACTTGGCTCGCGCGTGTTGCAAATCCTTCGCAGTAAGATGCGGTTTCCGGATTTTTGTGAAACAAAGTAGTGTCAAGCCAAACAACTCGGGGAATGCCAAGTACAAGTGCAAAAACTTCACGGAGCACAGTTTTTCGACCGCGAGACCCCATTCGATCGCCTTGAGTGTCCGTTTTACATCAACGCGTTTGGTCAGGACGGTGAGTGGAAGATTACCAAGGCTAATTTCGCTCACAATCATGTTAAAGATTCACCGAGGTTCTCTGCGTCGAAGGCTCCATTACACGGCCAGACCGGGCCAAGCGCAACACAACGCAGGAAGTTGAGAAACTGACAGCTCTCGTGGAAAGCGAAATGCTGCCTGCGCACAATCGCTCAACAGTGTCTCTGACGGGCAAGGCAATCCAGACATTTTTAAAGTCTAAGGGTGCCGACGTGAGCCGAAGTGCAGTCTCAAGAATGAAACTTGAAATTGACAACTGGCTTCACGGTGATTTGGTGGAAAGTTACCAAAAGCTGCAGTCCTATCTAGAGATTATGGCCGGCAAAACCCCGGGATCTGTTTGGAGACTCGACAAGGCTCGCGATGGAATGACATTTGAGCGGGCGTGCTTTATCCCAAATGTTGGGATTCACATTGTCAAAATGTCCAAGCAATTAATTGGGTTTGATGGTGCCCATCTGAAAGGCGACATGAACAAGAGAGGGGTCTTTTTGGTCGCCACCGCCAAAGATTACAACAATCACGTCGTTCCGTTCGCGTTTGGTTTAGTTCGCGTAGAGGATTACGACACTTGGTGCTGGTTAATGACATGCGTGAAATTTGCAACGGGGTTGACACACTTCACCGTCGTATCCGATCGTCAAAAGGGGTTACTTTCCGCAGTTGCTGAAGTTTTCCCGGAGGCTGGTCATCGCTTTTGTCTCCGTCATATCATGGACAGCATTAACCGAAGCTGCTCTAAGCTCTCGAACGAAGAGAGGAGAAGCATTTGCCAGCTAGCCCGAAGCGACTGTCAAAATGTCTACGATTTGTTTCGCAGTGAGCTAGCAGAGTCCAAGCCTGACGCTGCAGAATAGCTCGACAAAATTGACCAAAAACACTGGGTGAAATTCAAGTTTCGAGAAGCATTCAACTTGCCCACCTACAACGAGATAACGTCAAATTTGTCGGAGCAGGCAAATAATTGGATGGGTACAGAGCTGCGAAGTGCCAAGCCACTCGATGCTTTCAGCCTGTACTTTAGAAAGCTGAGTGAGCTTACGTCAGAGAAGCGTCAAATGGCAGCAAATTGGTCAAGGACATGTGCTGATTCTGATTTGGTCCCAGTACTGTTGCGACAACGGACGGATCGTTCTACTGCTGCCAGTATGTGTGCCATCACACCGCATATGGACGGAGCATACTCGGTGCAGCACCTGGGACCTCAGTCTTGCCAAGGGCACATCCATACATGGAGGCTAGTGGATCTTCCAGCCTCTGAATGTACTTGCGGAAAATGGCAGGATCAAGCCTTTCCGTGCATTCACGCTATCTGCGCAGCAACCAAAGATGACCGGAGACTCGAGGATCTTTACGACGCCCAACGCATGTCCATCATCCACTTCCAAGCGACTTATACATTTGCATTCAAACCGTGGCCCACAAATGTCACTCTAGCAGTCGACGCTGAGATGCACATACCTGAATTCGAGGCAGAACCAGAACGCGTGGGCAAGCGAGGATTAAAACCAGGGCCGAAGCCAAAGCACAAGCGCAAACAGGCCAAAAATGCACTATAGTATTAGAGTAGGTGATAAATGTTAGATTTTCTCAGAACATTCTCTAAATTTTACATTACACAGCATTTTTTCAGTTTTTCCAGTGACGTGTGAGGCTACAAAATCGAAAAACTAAACTGATAGTTTGTTAGTGCGGCATTATGACTGCTAAAAGACACAAGGAAATCGATTTTAACTCAAAACTGACGGAGTAGTTAGATACATGTAGGCCGAGCAACAAATCGTCTAGATATGCGCATAGAAATATCTAATTAAAAGTTCTAAATTTCAAGAATTTCTATACAACAGAAATGAATTTCTAAATGCCTATTTGTACATTTGAATGGCCAGCCAGCAATGTTCATTCTCGGTTTGCCTACGATGCCACCACTCAATAAAAGACAACGACACGCTCGCAACTTTCAACGCCGACTTGACGGTTCTTTTTGCAGACTTCGTCTTAATAACAATCTCTCCGTGCGTCGAAATACGACGCAAAAAGTAGCTCGCAGAGGAGGAGGCTTATTTAACGGGACAAGGGCACGACGAGGGCGCAATGGCCAGGTTTACGACGTCCAGAAGGTGTACGCTAAGCGCTGGGTTGACCAGCTCGAGTTTTATCTTATACAGTGGACTGGATATGAAGACTTGACGTGGGAGACCGCTCAAAACCTGTCCTGGCAGCTATTAATAAAAGTGCAGTTTGAGCTGGAGACTATTGACTTTGTTTGGTTAAATCAGTCTACAAGAGGAAGACGTCGTCGTGGGCGAGTTACAAATGCTGCAACCAGGCGAAGTGTACGCCTTAACGGCTCAGACAATTAGGCTCACTGCTAACATTGTATGGCCCGTTGACGCGAGAAAGGACACCCATACAAATTTCAAGTCAAAGTCGCTTAAACGGAATATATTCAGCTTAAGTGGAAAGGCTATGTAGCATTATGCAGCATCCGGTTTGGAGGGGTTAACGGCCCGGAAAAACAGAAATTGGTACCAAACCCGCCGAACGGATCTCCGAAACTAATTTCAGAGTTTTACCAGCTATCTTAATCACTGGTATGATTTATCAAAAAGGGCAAATCCTGTCGTTTGCGGTCCATCGCATTTGATCTGTATACACGTGACCAATTACAAAAGCCAAGTGAAACGGCTGTGTAGTCGAAGATGAATAAATCTTATTACCTTGACAAAGCGAATTTCCCTAGTGGATGTTACCTGTGCCGGATAGGAGCAACATCCGTGCAACCTCCGGCTGAACCGTTGGTCCGATGGATTCATTGTCTATCAATCACAATTTTAGTTGACACAAAGCGAATCACCCCAGCTCAATTGGATTGGACATTCCTTCCCTCTCACCACGTAGCTACTGTAAAAACGACAATGGTCATGATGACTTTGGTTACGATGCCTTCACTAACAAACACCTTGACTACAACCACAACCACAACATAACGTCTACGGCTATGTCGACAAGTGCTATGGTAGCAGCTGCAACTACGCCTACTAGAGCTACGCGGCGACTGTCATATCTATAGCGACGACTAAACTGCCACGGCGGTGACCACTACGGCAAATGTCATGCCCACGACTACAGCTAATACACGTATCCCGATTACCGTACTACTCACCGTAAAAACTAGTTGCACCACCTTTTGTTGCATCAGAACGTTTATCTTTTTCAACATAGCAATGCTCCGGTTAACCGATTATACAGGAAAAAGGCTCGGGGACATATTGGCTGGATATTCGAAAATGTCGGACAGCCGTCCAACAACCGTCCGACAACATTCCATCATCTGTCCAACTTTTTCCATAGAATCGGAATTAGAGACGCGATCAAGACGAAGAAGTTGACGAAGGTCCAGTGGGCAGTCCTGACATACTGCAGTTCTCTGGTGAAGCAGGTTGGTAATGGCTGAATGAGACAAATGTGGCCGCTGATGAGCATTGAAACGGGATATATGTAATCAATCTTTCCCGCTTACAATCGCATCATGAGACAATCCCTCTTCAGGCGCTGGAATGAGGATAACTTCGAACCCTGAACGTTTTAAAGGTTAACCCTTTCGCTACCAGCAAAATTAAGGGAAGTCTACAGTTCTATTACATATTTCTGATCAGTCTTTTGGAGACACAATTACACAAATTTTGTGCATAAACTGTCAAGTCAAACTACCTAGTACTAGTACTGTCCAATAAAAACATTTCACATAAAAGTGATGCATGGTTACCTTCCGGCTAAACTGCTTATCGAGCAAGACGAAAGGTTAGCGTTCAACGCAGCATCACGAAGGCTGACGAAGTACAAACGTCGCGAGTGCTTGGTGGGTAGGGCGACGTTCCAAAACCCTTTTTCATACTATTTGACTATTACTACTTTTTGCGATACGTCACAAAAACCGCACGTCGCACCCTCATTTGATAACCTTCAAACTAGAACATCCTATTCACGACTATAATGTCTTCATTTCCGAATTTGAAAGCTACTCATTGGCAAGGAAGCAACCAAAACAACTACTCACAAGCACACGATGAACCAAGTTCCGTACGGTATGGAGCACGAGCGGACTGCGGCGCAGCACCATGAGACCAAGGGCCAACCCATTGAAATGAACTTTGAAGCACACGAGCCGAGTCCGACCTCGACCCCGAGTGACCGTGACAACGACCCGAACAAGCAAACCGCCAAGGTAAATACCAACGCAAAGACGACATCGTACCAAAAGCAGTCTGCCAGTCCCGATGCCGACGGAGACCAACAGAACCACCGGGCCTTCTCGACCTACACGTTCAGTAAATCGGCCATCCTGGACGACGAAGGCTGACAGGTGGCGAGCATGCAGGGTAGCTACGAAGACTCAACGGGCCGTCAGATAGCTGTGCACGAGCGCCAGATCGAGGGCACGAAGCTGCGCACGACGTGGAGCAGCATGGACGGCCAGCACGAGACCACATGCTCAAGCGGCACACCGGAAGAGTTCGAGGCGGAGTGGCAGCAGACGCCTTTCGGAGAGGCGCAGAAGGCCATCCAGGAGCAACAAAAGCAGCAGGAGCAGTTGAAACGCAGTGGGTTGACACAGAAGCTTCAACAGCAGGTGGCTAATTCGAAGGCTAAGATGGAGGCGATGTCGATGGAGAAGTAACATATTTTCCGGTGGTCGGAAGATCGATGCATTATTAGGCTGATTTCTGAGGAAAAAGCAGTGCATGTATAATGCTCGCTCAGACAACTGTGGCGCGATCAACATTGGTACGATATGCAATACATGAACGATCACAACATGTACTTAGATTTCCGCACCACTACTGTATACTTGCCATATTTTAAAAATGTTTTTCTTCTTCAAAATGTGGGGTACTGATTTTTGATTTTACAATATTAGTTTTGAAACATTTTTTTTCCATAAACATTACGAAACACAATATCAATTAATTTGAGGTGTCTATCAATGGAAGATGCCGACGGTGACCAGCCCGTGGTGGCGTCCTTCTCGCTGCCGGCGTCGCCTGTACGCAGCCCCACTGGCTCCGACAGCATGTCAGTTTGGGTAGAAGAGACCAACGAACAGCACCCCGCCCCGGGAGACGCCCCAGACTTCCCTTTAGTGCTATGGGAGAACAGCAACACCGATGACCAACACTCCGACCTACCGCGCACTTCATCCGCTATTGTACCGTTCCAGAAGCTTCAATTGGATACGAACTTAAACCAGACGACACTACCGTATCCGCGCTCCCGGACGAGCTCTGTGAGCTCTCCACGCTCCTCAAATGGGTCAGAAAGCCCCGGACACAGGAAACCTCAGACGCCCACACAGCAATTAGCCTCGGGCTTCCTGGGTATGGAGACGGAGACCAGATCACAGATGTCCCAGGACTTTATGAATGCGTTAAGACTCGGAGATCTGACGCAGCAGGAAGAGCCGCAGCTGTCGGTCCGCCTTCGAGGCAGTAGAGTGGAGCTGGCCTCGGCCTCAGAGGAGCAACAGGTGGACTTTTTAGGACCTGCAGAGAACATCAAGAGGCTGTTTAAACTGCCATACTCGCAGTCGAGAGTGTCACTCGCAGTGCATCGAGTCGGAAGTACCTTAGTCGTGGACGGAGAGCTGGACGAGAACGATTTGCCCGCTGGGTTTGAGGATCTGCCACAAGATACACTGCAATTGGCACAGCAGTCCGAGGAGACGACGCAGAGGTTGTTGTATGAGAAGTTTATCTACGAGAGCACAGTGAACCAGCTCCCGGCGTCCGAGACGGAGAAAGTAGTGATAAAGGAGGAGGTACAGGGGAAAAGTAAGGCGAAAAAGCATAAAAAATCGAAGAAATCGAAGAAAGCAAAGCGGAAGGCAGGAACGGGATCGATTGAAGACAAGGTGGAGCTGCTGCCGGCTGCTGAGCAAGATGAAGGAGATACAGCAAGCCCCACGGTGCCGCCTTCGATAACTGGATTCAGTTCACCATGGGCGACAGTAACTGAGTCTCCCACTGAAGCAACCAATCGCCACCCAGAGTCTACACCATCAAATGACCAGAACAAATCAACGCCTTCATTTATCCCGACCGAAACGAGCTGGTTCACCTCAGCTCAACACCCGCCAGCGTTCGGAGGAGACTCGCAGACGTTCCAGCGTATCTTGAAGTGGAAATTCAACGATCTCAAAATGGTAACAAGTAGTATTGTGCTTGTATTCGATCGCTAGTACTAACCTCTGCTGTCTGCTCAATATTCCAGATTCTTGGCAGCCAGGTTCTTCTGTTCAGCAACCAGGAGCATCCCGCTGTTTCCCTGAAGCTTCACGATATGGACAAGGAGCTATCTCTCTGCACCGTACTGGATTATTATCTAGACAACGTCATCGCTAATATCCCGGAGCTAGCAATCTGTATGCATTCCAAGGGACTCGTCCGCGGCTACAAGCTCGTAGAGACGCGTCAGATCCCGTATATGTCTGGTAACGGTCGCCCCCTGTTTGACGTCCAAGATGTGAGTATGAACGCGTCGATGCTGCTCAAGTTTTTGCAGGAAAACTGTTCAAGACTCAATGGCACGTACTGGTTGCATCGCAAGGAAGGTGAGAGTTCCTTGCGTCTATACGACGTTGACGTGCTATCACAGGGGAGCCAGCTCAAGTGGAAGTACATGATGGCAATGCTCTGCTATCGGTTCGCAGCTAGAGCATCAAGGCTGGCGAACTCATTGGCAGCAGGAACGCCGCAACTGCAGCAACAGCTGCAACAACGCCAGCGAGAATTGTTACGTACATGCATGAGTTTACTGGGCGAGATTGCGCAAAAAGGCGGAGCTGCCCACAGCTCTATCTGCTCCTCGGTCAGTGAACAACTTGCAGACACTTATCTACGTGAGTGCAGCCAGTTCCACTCGACAGATTCGACATCCGCAGATCGAGAGGCAGCAATCGGATCGCTCCAGAAGGCAAAGGAGTATTTGCTCTCAAGTATCAAGTTATTTGAAGAGTGTATCCCGAAAGATTCCGCTCCCGCACTGACTCACAGTGACGATGGCATTGATGACGTCGACGTGGTTGAAGGAGAGAACGAGCTAGCACCAGAAGATGGAGAAGGCGAAATGGGGAGCTACATGGATGAAGAACTTAACCGACTTCAGCTGAAATTCAGCTCTGCGTGTCTCGAATTGGGGCAGCTATACGCTGGCAGTCGCAAGTGGATGGATGCAGTGGAATGTATGGTTGAAGCAAGCCAATTCCTAACGTTGAGCTCCATTCCGGAGGGCGTTCAGCCAATTGATTTGTCTTCACCAGACCAGGATGCTGTGGTTGACGCCCTGCTTGAAAGACTGGATTTCGATGGAGTTGGACGAGGAGGATTTTCTCAGGACAAGATACCAATTTGCATATCTGGCGCGGAGCTGCGTTGCTTTTTGTTGGGTTTAATTGGTGACATGGCTGCTCAGAGACCCGTGGGGGGTTATAGTGGACTGACAGCTCTCTACGAAATTGTATCGGGGGTTAAACGGGATCAACTCTCAAGCTTGTGTGATAGCCCAAGTGAGTTTTTGAAGACGTTTGGAGATGAGGCGGACACCAAGATGAGCATGAATAGCGAAGAGGGTCTGATGGTCTTATCCTTCCTTGCTTACTTACGTGCGCTGGCACCACCCGTACACTCTGAGCTGTATTTGTACGTCCCCTGTTATGCGTAGGCTTGTGTCTGGTATTGCAGCAACTAACCAATGCGATTGTTGGCTTGTACGTAGCATGATGATGAAGAAGTTGGGCAACGCAAGCAACGAGTTAGGCAAGTATTTCTTGGCCGCAAAGCATGATTACAAGGAAGCCTTCAGGTGGTTTGAACACGGTTGCAAGATCTTCAGCGACATTGAAGGTGCTTTTGTTATAGCACAGCTCATTGTACTTGTTCTCATACTGACAATGTGCCTGTGATTCAGATGGAGTCAACGTGGCGCTGCTTCGAGCTAACCTCGCACATCTCCACAAGATTTTCGCCCAAGGAAAACCTGCAGACTCAAGAGAGGAGCACTATCGAACGGCTATTCAACTGTGCGCGGATGCTTTACGGCTTCTAAAGCAAAGCAAAGCGGATGTGGATTTACGCAAGAAGGTAAAGGGGGAGTTGGCTCTGACCTATCTAGTATGGGCAGTGGACGTGGCGAACAATACTTCCGCAAGTTCTCCAAAGATTCGCGAACATGAAGCACTCAATGTCTTCAACAAGGCGTTGTCACTATACGCCGAGCTTGGCGACCAGAAGCAAGTAGCGTCCACTCATTACCAGATTGCCTCCTTCTACAGGCGCATGATCTCCAACGCGGTGCGAGCTGAGACCGAAAAGTCTGACGGACCTTCGTCAACTTTGACAAGCCGTATGGAGATTGCCAGGCGACACTACGAAAAAGCCTTAAATTACTTCGGCGCAGTGGAAGTTGGCAAAACTTTCGTGCTAATTCATCAAGAGCTGGCGGATCTGCACATCCTTGGTGGGCAGGTGGAAGGTATCGAGCACGCGTTGTTGATCCTGCTGAATACGTACGAGGCCTTTAGTCTCGCTGCATCCAGGGATTCGAAGCTTGAGACGGAGGAAATGGCGTCGCTAGCTCGCGACATTGTGGCCAAAGTTAAGGCTGTTTTGCACCAGCTTATCCGACTCAGTTCGGGTGGACGGATCAGCGGTAGTAGCAGTGCTCACACAAAAAGCAAAAAGCTCGAGATGTTCAAGAAAATGTACAAGGAGGTGATCTACTACGATGGATACAGTGCAGGAAGCATTGTGCCGATTTTGGGAACCCTGCGCGGGATGTACGTAGTATAGAGAATACGCGAGATTTTGAATCAAATTTAAGCGAGCGTTAGGTAGGATGATTTTGGTGTTTGTGGGGCCCAGAGTTGTGCTGGTTGAAATCTTTGCAACAAGTATCCTTCACGTAGCCCCCTACTTATTCAACGGGACATACAGTAGCCGTAGTGGTCCCGAAGTGCGAGTTCAGGATCACTATGTAGTCGACACGACTCGTAACACTGGTTGAAAGCTCTTTACTACGTAGTAGTAGTAAACTGCATCTGAGGCGATTAAATATTGGTCAATTTACCGCTCAATTGTGAATATTCCACGATAGAATTGGCGTAGCGTTTTGACCCCAGTTTCCATGACAATTTCATAGCACAGCGCTTGCCGGTTATAATAACACTAATTTTGTAAACGTATCTCCGCAAGTCAATCGAAAGTTTTTTTTTGTTAGAGCGCCAGCCCTGTACTTTTTATTATATTTTAGTTTTGCGGTTAAAGCCGATTGCACTCAGGGTGAGCTCTGCATAAACCCCGCTTACCGAGTCCTCAGGATACCCGGCGGTTACGGCTGTCCCTGTACTGGGTCAAGTACTTGGCCAGGCTAGAAACTTATTTGTCCCGACTAGAAAGTTGCATTTAGGCTGCAAGCGCTTGAAGTGGCGTCTACGAATGTTTTTCGGCTGTAGATGTTGGCGTTGTGGAGTACCAGTACAAGCAACGGGTAATGTCAATGGAGAATGATAAAATCACAAGAAATCCAAATCAATTTTGGTGTCATTTGAGGCCGCACGAGCTCGCATGATATCAGTTCATTAACTGATGTTTTTTTAAAGAACGCATTGAATGCGCTCTCAACCTTCTCATCGCGCCAAGTACTAAGTTTATCTGTTGTTTTTTCTTGATGAGGAAAGCTTTAAATGCTTTCACAACCTCGTTGTCGCGCAAAGCACTCTGTCTATCTGGGGTTTTTTAAAGCATTTTTGCAATGCTCGTCGTTGTTTCACCTCGCCTCGCCCATTTTGCAAACTGGGCTGTCTGCAAGTCCGTCGCAAGTTTGCCCATGCTCGGTGAGACCTTGGCAGACTGGATATACCTCGCCAGAGCATTTTCACCGTAGTATATCGACATAATATCAGTCATAGACCCTTTCGGGTCGTTTTTGTCGAGCTTGAGCATCAAGTCGGACCAGGTCTTCAAATTCGGGGAGCCAAAAAGGAACCCCTTCCTTTTGTCGAGGCTTAGCAGCTCGAAAGCTTTCTGTGCGAGCTTAGTTTTGTAGGGACTCGTGCTCGCGAGTTGCCCCGCGACAGGGAGCGGAAGTCCCCTCTCTTCGTCGCTGGCGTTGTTGTCATCATAGTCGATGCGTATTTCCGCCCTCAAATGCCTCTTGTCAACGGTCTTGTCTTGGTTGGATGGATCCCAGACGAGGAGACTGGAGAGGCAACACCAACGCTAGCCAGAAAAGCCACAACAGGTAGCAGAAGGATGTAGCACAAACGCATAGCTGGCTTGAACTTGATCCGCGCGCTTTTGGGATTTGTTGGAGAGAGCGAATTGCGAAGTGAGTACTGTGTTCTACATGTTCACTACCGGTACAGATTATAGTATTCAGCACCAGGCTTACTGTACAGCAGCACGGGAACGCGAGCAGGATGGATGCCCCCCCCCCGCCCCCCAGGTACTGTATTACAGCACTAATAACTTACCAGTATTAGTAATAAGTCAAAGAGCTCGTGATTTGGTAGGTCGTGACATCGCAATCCATCCGTATAAAAGCTATTTCAGTCTTTTTGAACAAGATAGAAAAGATGGTTGCACCCCTCGGTGAACTACTGCATGTAAATACCATCGAGCTAAACACCGGAAAGTTGCCTGTACCGATGATTTAAGCTAAGAAATAGCGATCATGCTTGGGTTTTCTCACTTAGATCATTTTACAGTTGATAACCACTTTAAAAAGTGCTTGAAGTGTTATTGATGTCAATCCATTGGCTTTTAATAATTGGCTGTTACAACGCGACCAAGCCGATCTCAAAGGCCCATCTGGTCTGGATACATGATCGCCATATGTGATTGTCACTTCAGGGCCTGAAGAGTCTTCAGTGACGACTCTAACAATAGAGGTAGAAGGGGAGTAGATAGTGGGCGCTTTATCTCGTCGACCCGGTAATCAAAATGTTATTCATAAACATACCTTGATTGCTAAAATACCCACACCTGCGTCGGAAGATAGCTATCTCGGGCCAGATTTGACGCTGGATGCAGGTCATAATTGCCGTTTATTTCGGCAAAAGTGACCACCCAACAAACATATCTGAGGGCGTCTCCAAACAGCCATTTGACTTACCATGATAAATCCTAGCGGCCGTAGGTGATCATACAGGCATTTCATTTGGAAATAGCAAAGCTGTTGTAAATATGTAGTGGGTAGTGGTGCTCCAACGGCTTCAAGGCTTAACTCGTCCTCAGGCATTGAAGGTGTGGTCAACTCAGAATGACGTCCCTCTGACCCTTAAGTTCCTAAATCTGATCATATATAGATACATCGGACCCATTTTATTGAAATTGCCTCCGAGATAAGACGGCAAAATCGATGAAAGCCACAATACATGTACGCCTATCAAACGATATTGGACAGGTCTTGCTGCCATCTATTAATAATGAGCTCCTTCGTGCTAGGCACTAATAGTTCTTGACAGTCAGACGATTCACCAGGGGATGATATGGGCGAAGGCGCGTTTTGCGTTCTCTAGAAGTATATAGTCAAATATGCTCGGAATTTCGTCTTTCAAGACATTCCGGTTCATTTAGAGGCAATCGATGGCGATCTGTCCCAGACTGACTCTCACCGTACATCACCAAGATGACGATACAGATTGCGGTACATGTACGGAGTGACTATACAGGACTTCTGTCTCTATTTTGAAGTTATTATTCGGGCAAAGCCACCCCCCCCCCCCCCCCCACACCCCACAACCCCCAACTTCCCTACACTATATTTCGCATCTATAAATCTCTGTTTCACTGCCCCTACTAATTCAGTTTTTTTCAAGCTGCTGACTCGCTGCCATTGGTTCTTGT
>QOKR01001003.1:0-16185 GCA_016880985.1 Phytophthora idaei | reverse complement strand
TACCCGGTTGTGCACGTGTCGAGACTGAAGGTGGTGAACGAATTCCCCAGTCGACCGAGGACTCAGCTGACGCACAACATGACCGACGAATCGAGATTGGATTTCGATGAAGAGTTGCTGCCTGAAGGCAGCTGGGAACCAGATCGCCTCGCCGGCGAGTTTGAAGTCGAGGCCATTCTCGACAACCGAATGCCGCTGTCAACGGGTACTGAACGATCGATACGAGAGTTCAAAGTCAAGTGGGTCGGATACGACGAACCGACATGGGAACCAGCATCCAATTTATCATGCGGTGGCCTGTTATACGACTATTTGCGAGCTAAGAAGTGTGACCGACGGCTGCAAATGGTTCAAGTCGCCGACGAGGATTAGCGTGACCAAGTCACGTATGAACTGTCCACAGGGCGGTGCAGCCTGTGGTAACAGATGACACAAGTTACTGCACCAACATTTGTATATGCATTTGATGAAAACGTGAACAAGATTACGCTATGGAAGATGGATCAAAAGAAAGAAGACATGGACGCGTGTGGAACGACGACTATTGAAAGTGAATGCTCGGGGGTGCTGTCCGAAGCTTAGCGCGGCACGGGCGAAGGTGATGAGACCAGCAACGAAACGTGAAGCTGGGCTTGGTGACGAACTATCGCGGTCAGGTATGGAAGCATCGACGTCATCATCTGGTCGACCGACGCTTCGGAACTCTCGGCGAGCATGGCCTGCAGCGAAGCATCGGTGACGGTTGCTGAAGTGTCAACAGGCACCGGTGGTGCTGCTGGTGGCTCAGCCGGAATTTCAGTCGCAGCAGAAAGCGCTGGAGGTGTTTCCGAAGGCGCGGACGATGTTTCGCAATATTCCCCTAGGCGTAGAACCAGCGCCATCACCCAGCTACATCGCGTCCATTTGCATAAAAAAATATATCTCCTTGGTCAGGTATAAAGTGTCGTGCATAAGTTGGTAAGAATTACCGATTTCGGTCAGCATATTTGATAAACGATCATACCAGGGACTAGGAACCCTGAGATAAATTTCTTTTTTTGCTGAGTCGCTAGCTAGACTTGACTGTAATGTACCTCACTAAAACCCAAACCTGAAATAAATTTCAGAGAATATTAATCTGTTTACAAAACTCGTGGTTTCCAGATCAACAAATTGTACCTCAAACCGACTTCTGTTTAACTGACCTTGCCTCTAGTAAAAAGCAGAACCTCGAGCTGTGGATCAATTCGATTCGTCAATATAAGCTTGATGTAAACCAAACTTTGCTGGCATGTTGAGAAATAGACAGAATAGGTATGTGCAAGCTTTCACGGCTTGGGACGCATTCGTGGCTTCACAGCAATATGGAATCGTTTTATTTTATTATTGCGAAACAAACTGATAAAAATATTAGAATCGTTTTTATTTTTATTTTTTGCGTATCGTTTTGGTTTCAGCTCAAGTAGACTTGTCAGCAAGTAAAACCGACCTAGCCCTTGCAAGTATAGATTTAACTGCTTCAGCTCTACCTATCACCATCGTCCAGTGCGGGTCTTGAACGGTATCACAAGGTGGCGAAGAATCCATTCTCCTACTCGTCACAGGCAAGCCTGGGAAGGTCGAAGAGCAACCTGGTTGCGCATAATGCTGCAGTAGCAATAAAGAAGCTTCCAGAGGGCCGACATCGCTCCGAAAAGCGCATGGTCGCCATCGCAATTGGTATCGGATCCAAACGACGGTGACGACGAGTATGCTGTGAAGGAGAATGACGACGACCTTGATTTGGCTGAAGCAGAACTTTCTGAACAAGAGGCCCTAGCAGCCGCAATTTCTCAACTACCATCTCCATGGAGTTTACCAGACGAGCTTCTTCTCGCGGCTAGTGACGACTGAGCTCTCTTAGTGCTGTAGTGCTAGACATGCACTTGCAGTGCACCATTGCATCCGTAGCG
The DNA here is from genome assembly GCA_016880985.1 of Phytophthora idaei. Taxonomy (NCBI): domain Eukaryota; phylum Oomycota; class Peronosporomycetes; order Peronosporales; family Peronosporaceae; genus Phytophthora; species Phytophthora idaei. The sequence continues at coordinate 14,254 of QOKR01001003.1, read as the reverse complement.
TGACATAAACTTCAACTTTGAATGTGGTTTTCTAATGGTTAGAAAATATTTTTACCATAAAAAATCTGATCAATTTTTTTTATTAGATACCCCAATCAAACTAACCAATCTATGCACAGCAAACACTGCACCAAACTGAATAAGTTTCGAAGGTTGGGATTTCCTGTGCCGACGCAGCATCTGCCGTGTCGAAGCAACTCTTTTAAAGTATACAATTCCTTTTGTTGAGACTCTTAAATTTAGAATACGCTTGCTTTCACTATGCCAACAGAATACGTGGCATCTTCATCACAAAAAATGTACCAAAGCTCTTCCGAGACATTGTCTCGAAAATCTGCGTATTGGCCAGGCTATAGAATTATAAACATAACAAAATAGAAGGCAACCTTCGTCACCAAAGAAAAGAAAACATGGCTTCCTGGTACTCAGGTATTTAGACCTCGACAGAGTACCAGTAACACTTGAGTCTCAATACAAAACCCCAGTACCTTTATTTTAAATCAGCTGCCGCTCTAGAGTGCAGGTTATTAGCAATTCATATTTGATCCTTCAAATAGGAGTTTCAATGTACACCGGACCTGATAGTCTGAGCTTCATAGACACGGACATCGCCAACTCAAATATGCAATGCGAACAGTAGACACGCACCTTGAAGTCCTCAAATGTAAAATCATCAATGCTTGTGGACTTTTCATGATGACGAGGAGGGTTGGGAACAGACGCAAAAGCTGCTTCTGAAGAGTTTCCACATACTTCAGATCGACACGGGCATCTCCGCCGACGTGGGTGAGCTCGCCGGCCACATGCACAATTAGCCGCGTCTGGCGATTTCGAATGGCACAGCAAGTTCCAGTTAGAGTCCTGGTATATCTGATACGATAACTCCCCGTGGCCCATGTAACGGGATTACATGGAAGAGTGCCTGTCACTCTTCAGGGGCTCTGTGGTGTGGACACACCATGGCTACATGCCCTCAAACCAACCAATAGGATAACATCTAGGATGCTCTATAGGTGACTTGCATTTAGTATGTAGATGGATTTAGAAACACCTATAAATACACTCAGTCTTAAATCTACCTAGTCTTGGTCAGTTGTCCCATTAGGCCAGGGACTAGTGAACTGCCGTTCACTGAGAGTTTGTATACTCTCGGAAGCTCTCACTTCCTCTGTGCAAGGTGCTGTGTGACCCGTCACAGCCCACGTGGACTGGCAGAGCTTGTGTCAAGGCGGTACCTCCAGGTAACGGCGCCGCCCTCAATAAAGCTTTTCTGATTGATTGATTGCCATCGGAGCAAACCAGACAATTTCTTCGTCGAATTCTAAGCGAAATTCCTCTGATATACTTGGTTGGGAACTACAGATTTCATTTCAAGCGGTATAAATTCAAATGAAATCTTCGCGCAACATTCCATACTAAAAGAGGCGTACTTAACCGATAGGTCGACGACACAGGTAACATATGTTTAGTTTATAAACTTAACACAGGTATCGATATCCAAGGTAATCAGTGTATTGCATCACTTGACATTCGTATGGAACCTCCATAAATTTGTTGATATAACAGGATTTAAATACCCGGGTCATTCTTTCACGGAAAATGAAACATCCCCCATAGCTCTGAAAATAAATATCAGAGAATTTCCAATCTTAGAATTGTAACAGGTTGAATCGGTTAAATAACCAACGAGTGCCAGACGACGATCAAGGACGAGGGCAGCTGAGCGACGAGCAAGTTGACTGTCGTCGTGAGGCAGGATATGGTGGGACGGCGAGGCTAAGTAGCACCAGAAGGAGCAATAAATAAAGTAGGACACGGACGTGAAAACGGACGTTCCGGCGCAGTGACCCAGTCGGTAACTGTCTGCCAGCCGGTGTTGAACGAATTGAAACTTGCTGCCTTGCGAGGCACGTGGACGCAGCGGAGCTTTACAACTTGCCCAACGAGCCAGACAAGACAACAGGACCCGTTACAGAATCTTGCACTGTACAGGCAAAGGGTCCACAAAGGGAGCGTCTTGGCAAGAGCGCTGCTCGCAAGCTACTGTGTCGATGAACACATACAGAGCTCGAGCTCTTTCCAGTCGTACCCTGTTCTAGTTTTATTGAACATTAACCCTTTTAATCTTGGGTTAATTAAGGTCGGTAAAATTTCGGCATCTCGAGAAACAGCCATTTTCTGCTTTTTTTATACTAGTGGTAGTTTCTGTTAAATTATGGATGTCAAACTGGATTTTCCCTATGAGTCACGAATCTTGGCCCACACGACCACCGTATCGGTCTCGGCGAGGATCCTTGCCAAGCCGAGGCGGAAGACAAACCATATACCGACTAATAATTTTTTGGCATTGTGCTTTTGTCTGGACTCCACTTTAGCGAGTTTAACAGACTTTGAGAACCTCAGTCTTAGCTGAGCTTTCGAAGGCAAGGATACAGCGCATGCGCCTTGGGCCATCTTAAACATCAACGCTAGCACGGCGTCCGTCCGTCTGTCACGCGAAACGTTCAGATTTTTTTAGCCTTCTCATTGGTTGCCGAGAGGAGCGAAGGCAGCCCTGATTGGCAACAATATGTTAGCTGCAGAGCGAAGCGAGGTGGCCCAAACCGGCACCTGGTACAACCTTGCGGGTCCGAAGGGCCCGCCTCTGCTCAAAAGTAGGACATAACGTGCGAGTAGTGCAGCGGGCCTGCGGCGAGCGGAACGGAGGCATTACCCACAACATACACGAAAACGAATGAACAACACGCATGTACCCCCGCCGCGAAGCGGCGGCGCTCGTCTAGTACTAGTATTGTATTGAATTACGGTCGCGTTACCAAGTTATGCAATCTAAACATCTTTCAACTCCGAATCTATGCTAGACTAAGTACGTATCTGTTGACGCCGAGGATTCTCTAGATGAAACTTGATCGTGGCCTCAAATCTAGAAGCGGTCGGTTCCGAACCTTGGGTTCCGCATCCGTGCACATCTGGGCGGCCGGCGAAGTCAGACCGGTTTCATTGGTGTTGGGCCAAATTGTCGGCAATGCTGATGGAACCTACAAGTTCACGTACATACCTCGTGTGTCAGGGAGCTACAGCGTCTCAATCACGTTGAATGATGTTCACTTGCACCGCTACAAATACACTTTGAGGGGTGGGGGTGGGGGTTATTACTTCAGGTCAAATCTTTTTGTGCTATTTTAACTATTGCAGTGCACGCTAAATCATTAGGACTCCCGTTCTTGGTGGACGTCACCGGCTGTATCTCGGCTTGTAGGAGGAGTTAGGAAATGCTGTTTAGATATGTTGCTAGAGGACCCATGTGCTAACACGACAGCTTTCCAGCTCCTTGACATGGCTAGCATACAAAATGACAGTTTCAGTGCTAACGACAAAATTATAGTACTGGATCCTTTTTCTGTCAAAACACACACCTTTTATGAAACTCATACAAACTTCTTTATTAAATATCGTACTTATCGAGAATGACACGAATGGCGGAAGCAAGTTGTTGTTGCTGGCTCGAGTTGTTGCTTGCAGCAGTTCATTTTTCAATGGGCCGTGGCAAAGCCCTCACTGACCAAGAATACTGGTGGATCATCGGGCTCCACGACGGAGGAGTCTCGCTGCACAAGATTGCATGGAAAACCGGCAGTTCGCGCACATGTGTGCGGAAGGCAATCAAGGAGGCGCGCGGGCCGCAGAGCGACCGCGGCAGTGAAGGACCAAGGACAGGACGGTGGCCAGCACTGACCGAGAGGGAGGTGCGGCAGCTCGTTTGTGCAGCTGCAGCTGGCGACAAGCTTGCGGCAGAGCTCAAGACCGAGCTCGGGATCGAGGCGTCCGTTCGGACGGTGCAAAGGTTGCTTCAGCGTGTGGACCATCTAGTTTACACCAAGATGGACCGCACGCTGCCACTCACTGCTGCTCACAAGGCTGCCCGCATGAGCTGGACTGAAGAGCACATACTTAATCCAGGTAAACTCGCATGTCTCTGCTATTATATTGAGCTAACAATGCTAACTGGCTGTCATTTTGTGTAGGAATATGGAAATATACTGTCTTTTCTGGCGAAAAAAGTTCAACCTCGATGGCCCTGATGGTTTCAAGTACTACTGGCGTGACATGCGTCAGCTGTAATGGGCCAACTCTGTGCCCACTACTTCGGCTTACACGTTAGCGCACGTGTACGAGGAAGCGTAGTTTGCTTAAACTTACGTTAACTATACTCTCGTCCGAAAGTATAGATTTACTAAAATAAGAAAAGCGAAAAGCCGTTTTGGGTTAAAATGAGAACTGTTATTTATGATTTATGTCTAGACTGGGTTTCCTCCTAAAACTGATATCCTATATGAAAGGTATTCTGCCATCCGATGGCTGTCAGAACCCTGCTAATCTAATTGGTAGAAAAATGCTTATCTACCAATAGGAAGCCTAATGCATACAGACCAGCGGTCTGCAAAGTGTAACCGTTGGTGTGTCTTACACCAACGTTCGAGAACCCTCCATGTAACCAAGTGGCTACGTATAGCCACTTGCGTGTAACCCCGTTACATCAGCTAGCACAGTCGTACGTACATCGACAAAATGGCGGCGGCAGTGTCATGATGTGGGGCGCGTTTAGCGTGGAAGGTAAGAGCGAGCTGGCCATTCTGCGAGGCCGACAAAACGCAGGTGACTACATCTATACTTTATCTGAATATATGTTGCCTTTTGCTCACCTTAACTATGGTGCTGACTTTATTTTCCAACAAGATAACGCGTCGATTCACGCCTCGCATGAAACGACGAGCTTCTTGCTGGAAAATAATGTCAGCACGATGGTGTGGCCGGTTCGCTCATCGGATTACAACCCCATCGAGAACGTCTGGTCGGGCCCTGGTGTATGCCCATGGCCGCCAATATCGCACCGTTTGCGTGCTTGGGGTAGCTATTATGGCTGCATGGGACTCCATTGATCAGGAGTATTTGCTCAAGCTCGTGGAGTCCATGCCTCGCCGTTGCCTTGCTGTCATCAAGCAGAAGGGAGATCTCACTAAGTATTAACTTTTAATATAACATTTTGTATGAGTTTCATAAAAGGTGTGTGTTTTGACAGAAAAAGGATCCAGTACTATAATTTTGTCGTTGGTACTGAAACTGTCATTTTGTATGCTAGCCATGTCAAGGAGCTGGAAAGCTGTCGTGCTAGCACATGAGTCCTCTAGCAACATATCTAAACAGCATTTCCTAACTCCTCCTACAAGCCGAGATACGGCTGGTGACGTCCACCAAGAACGGGGGTCCTAATGATTTGGCGTGCACTGTAATAGAGACTCCTGAGCTCTAACAGGCGTTGTGGGAGCGTAGTGGTTTTGACCAACTACAGAATAACGTTATTTTACGATATGCTGCTTGCACCGTCAATAATTGGCTAAAAAGGTGGTTCAACAACGTAATTGGTAGAAAAGCCAGATTTTCCAGACAGTGCCCATGGCAAGTTTTGACGGCTCCGTGGAGACCAAAGACGGCATGTTACTAGCGGCCAGGTGTTTCATGTCTTCACCGCACGCAGCCCGGCGGAGATCTCGTCGGGCAAGGCCGGCGCTACATACTTGTGCGAGTCGACGGCCCTGTTCAGGACGGCAGAGAAGGACCAACTTCACATTGAGGGCGGCTGCAAGAAGGTGGGGATCGCCCACCCCGCCGAAGGACTCCACCCCTACGTACATGATGGATGTGAACCACAAGGAGTACGACGGCTCGCCCCCGGTGGTGTTGAACGCTTCGTACACGACGAACTGCCTTGCGCCCCTGGCCAAGGTGGTCAACGACAAGCTCGGCATCGTGGAGGGTGACGACGGGCACGCGACGACAGCCACGCTGTTGCCTGTGGGCGGCCCGGCGAAGGGATGGCAAGGACTGGCGTGGTGGCCGTGGCTGCGGCCAGATCATCATCCCGTCGGCACCCGTCGACGAGATCGTTGGCAAGGTGCTGCCTGTGCTGAACGGCAAGCATAGAGACATGGTCGTCCGTGTGCCTATCTGTGGTGGATCTGCTTGCCGTCGGTGGACGCGACTAAGGCCGCCGTGAAGGCCGCTTCGGAGGGTGAGCTAGCTGGTATCCTCACTTACACGGAGGACCAGGTGGTGTCGAATGACTTCCTGCACGACAAGCGCTCGATCATGTATGATGCGGACGCGTGTATTGCTCTGAACGACAACTTCGTGACGCATGTGTCGTGTTGTACGACTACGAGTGAAGCTACTCGAACCGTCCCGGGCCGCGATGAGAGACCAAAGCTATGACCGACTTGCGGAGAAACGACTGCAAGTTCCTGCAGTTTGGGATTACTTGGCTTCCGGAGGGCCAAACCTGGTTATCTACCAACAAGGACATTTGTGCATGACCAACACATTTTGTAAGTGCAGTAAGTACACTTTCAAACAACACGCCCCGGTTACTTCAAAGTCAGAAACAAGGCCCGCGATATGAAGAAAACATATTGATCTGAATGACGAGCTAACACTCTTGTTCACTTTCCTCCTCATATGCATCACTTGGGGTATTGCCATCCTCCTCCGCGTAATTTTCACTGACGAACAAAATATCTCGAATGGTATCCGATGCCAACGAACAGCGCTTAGTTGTAACAACGTTCCCACTCTTCGAGAACGCACGCTCGGATGGAACAGAAGGAGCTATGCAACCCAACCACTTTCTCGCAAGTGCTGCTATGAGAGAACACCCTTTTTGGTTGTCTCTCCACCATTCCAATGCCTTTGCGGTAACTGGAGTTTTATGCGCATGGCTCATGTAAACGAGAAGTTGAGACTTGCAACGCTCCCGGATTTTCACTTCATGTTCTGGAATCGGCTCTTTAATACACTGCTCAACGCCACCGCTGTAAACATCAGTCAACCAAGCCAGATTCTCCTTGTGGGGTGTCGTCAGCTGATTTAAGTCACTACCCAAACGAACATTGTCATCGTAGCCCGAATTGTTAGCATTCATTTCCTTGGCTAGCTAACTCGACCGCTGCGTCAATAAAACTATTTCTCGCGCGCTGTGCATCTGCTGCACTCAAATGCTTAGCTCTGACGACCGTGGATCCGACTTCGAAATCCACATAAGCTCATCACTGATCTTGTCCTTATTCTTGTCCTTATTGTTACTTTCGTGGATTTACTGGCTGGTTGCTTTGAGGACCGCTTCCTAACTTTGATCGGGTTAATGAAACGATCTACAAAGAGCTTCAAATACGAGTTCCTAACGGAGTGCATTAATGCCTCAACGCGCTGGACGTAGTGCTCTCTGCTGACCGACCGGACGACCGAAGCGAATATCTCCTGATTCTCGAGTTTTCGCTTAACTTGCCACAGAACGGGAACGGCCATAACAAGTGTGGGGTACTTTTCACCGCTTAATCCATTGGTCGCTCTAGCAAAAGGCTCCAACAACAACACCAGGCAGCGAATCGTGAACCATTGTTCGGCCGTTGGCTGGGCGGCTGTAGAATCTGCGAACTCGCCGGTCGAACCTACGTACTCGAAAAAGTAATCCAAGGCGGTTCTAATCTCCAACATGTGTACCAACATAACGTGAGTACTGCTCCAGCGTGTAGCGCGGTCTGTGATTGGATGGAGTGGGTTTTTCTAAAGCAATATCAGTTGATCTGTTGCTTTCGGAGAGCGACTAAAACTACTGCTAACTTGCGGAATTGATCCACCGTAGACCATAATATATCCAAGTCAGCCCGAGAATTTGCACATTCATCTCCAATGAATGTGTCCATCTCCTCACAAGCCGCCGCTTCAATCGCATCGCTAAAAGCCTCCCCTGTTTCAACAACCTTCATGAGCTGATTTGCTGATAACTTCGACCGCTTCTTCTTTACAATTCCAGACCCCACAATAAGATGCAGACAGTGCGCCAAGCATGACATTGAGCTAATCCCGAGCAGGTCACAAGCCTTGCTGCCGTTTGAGGGGAAGCACCGTCACGGAGAAACTTGACACATTTTTCCTTTTTGAGGCCCCAAGACGTCATAAATTCCTGTAGAGCATTCTTAATAGCAACAGCATCGTGCTTTCCCGGCAATTGCTTTACCTCCAAGACCCAACTGCGCATGTTGAACTCCCTGTCCACGTAGTGAATAATGAAACAAATAAATGAGAGTTTGTTTCGTGCTGTCCAAATATCTGATGAAGCCGAGTAAAAATCACAATCTACTCCAATTTCATTCTTTAACACAGACCGGAGACTGAAAGCAATTGATCCAACTCGATCTCGCACTTCCCAACTTTTGGGGATCTTGACACAAAGTTCATGTCTTGAGTACTTTCGAAAGTATTTGTCTTCCACACCCGTGAATGGTCGAGCTGACTTACATGTCCAAATAGCAGCCAAATCATCCGCTTGGGTTTGCTCAGCTTCTGTGCAAAGTCTCCATGCTGTCGTGAGAGAAGGCTTCGACTTCTTGATAAACAAGCGGCTGGACCTGGTTTCGTTTTCGACGCGCTAGCTTGGCCTGCTTGAGAATCGTAGAGTGACAACGCTCCATGTGTTTCGAAACGTGAGTTGTGGCCGACTGCTTAAACTTAATTTCGATGTTGCATTTTGTGCAATATGCACAACGTGCGTGCTGAGATCGGCGATCACATTTGTCAACGTCCAGATCTTTTTCCTTGCAAACGAGATAGATGAACATCCAGTGCTCAGGTTTGCGCTGCTTGAACATTGGATACAGCACCTTCTGAAGCTCCGCGGCCTTCTCTGGGGACACTGTGTCAAGGAGCGGTACTGTATCTTCTCCTTCGAATGATTCACGGCGACCACTTCGCATCCGAGCTGGTGTTCTTCAATCACGTCTTCGTGGAGTACTTCGCGGCTTTTTAGGGGTCCGCTTGCGCTCACCTGCAGGAGTAGCAGCAGTAAGTTTGCGAGGGGTATCTCGGACAGGAGTAGGTGTGCGTTTTCGTGCTGTGCTTTCTAGCGCTGCATTAACTGGCTCACTTTGAGCGTTCCCCTGCTCAAATATGGCGCGGTGATCTAGAGCAACGGCTGCTACGGCACCCTCGAATCCAACAAATCCATCACTGTTGCCATCGATGTAACGTCTCGAGTTCCGTATCCGCGGGGTGTGTCTTCTTCAAAACGGAGTTGAGTACAAGTAAGGGGACTGGCTGCCTCAAGTCTCTCCCGGCGGGTTGTCTCGAATGTTTGCTTATTGGTAGGAGCTTCAACACCATGAAAGAAATTCGAAGCATCACCACGAAGTCCACGTCTCTCATCGTGTAACGTTTCTTTCATATCGTGTTTGGGCGTCCAGCAGTGCAGGGCTCCTACAAGACCATCTGAACGGCGAGGGGGGATCCATTTGGGTTTTGGCGATGATACCGATGTGCTCGGCGAATAGGTTGAGCCGACGTGCATGCGGAAATGAGCGGTCGGGAGATAACGGTATATTTCCGTATATTTTAAAAACCAAACGTTAAAAAATTGCCGTTACTTACCGTTATCTAGCATAGCGTTGAAAGCACTAACCACCACACCTGTGAGGACTCACAGGTGAGGTGGTTTGAAATATGAATACAAAACCAACAGACTTCGGAGGGTAAAGTTCGGAAATATGGTATACTAGTATACTGCGTAGTATAAAAAAGAACTCAACTTTCGTGATGGTAAACTTTTTCCGGCAACGCAAATACTTAAATGAGTGCGTTTGGGTTAAAAGCGCTAACCACAGTGGTTCACTATTGCAGTAGATGGTGCCAATCCCGTTGAACAGTACTTAAGTAAGCTGTGCTTAGAGCGCTGAACAGTCAGTTAGCTATCATCACAACCTTTTTGCATTCCACAACTTAAATCTTGCAGAAGTTAACTCAAACAGGAAATCGAACTGCATTAATATGGTTTACAAGTGTTTCGGCGAGTCCTCAGCCTCGCTCCCACTCTCGTCCTCTGAATCCGTCACCGGCGTCATATCCATCAACAACGGAGAACCCTGTCCTGGCATACACCGAGCGATCAGCATCCGCGCCGCCATCACCACCCGGTGGCGCTTCATCGTCGCCAACGTCGGTACGCCGTCCCAGACGTGGTTGATGGCAGGGTCGAAGTACCGCTGCGGCTGGCACGGACCACTGATCTCGTCCGAGAGCGGGGGGTTGACACCCATGTCCTGGAATACTGCTACGGCCTCACTCGGGTACGCAAACCAGCGCAGTCCCTCGTGGGTGTCCGCGACCTTCTCACTCTGCTGGAAGTCGGACGACGCTGCCTCTTGGATCGACAGGTCTGCAAGCTTGACTGCCTGTTCGAGGTTCTGTCGCCTGTGAGCAGCCAAGTCTCGAATGGGTTCAACGACAATCGACGAGCGCACAGTCTCCACGTCTTCGATCTGCATGTCCGACAGCCGCTTCTTGTCGGGGAAAGCGATACCAGCACGAGAGACGTGCCGCCACACACCCGTACGACAGTTGAAGTCGTACTGCGGTAGGAACTTCCAGCCGTGGTCGGCCACGAAATGTACCGCCTCCAGTACGTAGTTCACCTCGCCCTCGTCAGCGAAGTAGGGGAAACTCATACGGGCGACTCCCGGTTTGAGGATCTCGTGCTTGGCGACGACAGCGTGGCCCAGATCGACGATGTGATCGCGACTGAGGCCGAGCAGGCGTGAGCCGAAGGGGCCCGCACACTGACAGCCTCCACGGGCCTGCACTCCGAACACGTCGTTCAACAATGCACAGACAAAGTTGTGGTGTAGGAAACGATCGCCAAAGCGGATCATCATAGAGAAAATGGGAAGCTGGTCCACGTCGTCGGTCTGTCGGCCAAGCAGAATGATATTCTTGTTGCGACCGAGCGATTCGCGGACGTGCTGGACGTGCTGACGTTCGAGATCCATGATACGTTCAGGACCCACGTGTTGCTTAAGCTGGAAGGCCAGACCGAGACGGATACTGCCCAGAATGTCCGGAGTGCCTCCCTCTTCTCGCTCCACCTTGTTAGCAAGGTAGCTGTGGGCTTTCTCCGTCACGAACAGCACAGTGCCGCCCCCAGGCACCGTCGGTACCTCGTTGTTCATCAGATTCTTCTTGACTACTAGCACACCAGGAGAACCAGGCCCACCCACGAACTTGTGACCCGAGAAGAACACGGCGTCCTTGTAGGCGAGAGGGTCGTCCTTCGGGTTCATGTTGATGTCGACGTAGGGCGCGCACGTGGCGTAGTCCCAACAGGCCAACACGCCGTACTTGTGCAGTAGTGTAGAGACCTTGTCCACGTCGATCAACATCCCCGTGAGGTTGGAGGCCGCAGCGAACGAGCCGATCTTGAGCGGCCGGTTCTGGTGACGTTGAAGTTGACGTTCCAGCTCTTTCAGGTCGAGGCCGCCCCCTTCCGCCTCGGGGATTTGCACCTCATCCGCACACGGACTCTCTCGCCACGGCAAGAGGTTCGAGTGGTGGGAGAACGGACACGTGAAGATCACGGGTCGCTTGTAGGCTCGGTGGCGTCGACGGCCCTTGTTGACACCGAGCGCCGTGACCAGCTTGTTGATGGCGCTGGTACAGCCCTGACCGGCGAAGATCACCACGTCCTTGTTCTCGCGCGCATTGACGGCACGGGCGATGACTTGGCGAGCTTCTTCTCGGAACGACGTGGTCTGCAGTCCCGTGACGGACGTGGTGGTGTGCGTGTTGCCGTAGGTAGGCATGACGTGGTCGTGGATGAACTTCTCGATGCACTCGAGCGATTTCCCACTGGCAGTGTAGTCTGCGTAGACTTGGGCCTTGGTACCGAATGGAGACTGGAAGGGCACGTTGCGTCCGATCATATTGTCCGCCATATCACGCAGGACTTGATCGACGTCAGCAGCCTCAATCCCGAATGAAGCGTCTAAGGCTAAGGACGAGGAGCCGGTAGAATACTCAGGAGACTTCTCCTCCTCTTCATCACTGTGCCTGCGTAGAGGCTTCTGGGTGCGAGTAGAGGTCGCAATGGTGACAGGTTTTTTCAAGACTGAGCCAGTTGTTGTCTCGAGCTCTTGGTTGGTGCCCACCATGTCGGTGAGTGGCTTAAGCGCTTGAAGGGGAATTGTGGAATGGCAATGAAGAGAGCAGAGGTCCGAGTCGAGATTGCAGCGGCGCTGCTGAGGGCGAGCGAGGCCCGGAGTGTATGTCTGTTATCCACTGAAAGTGGCCTCGAAGTTTTCCGGATCCGCCGACCTCCACGAACTTTTTGCGCTCGATGTTCGTGTCGCTTGGCGATTGCATTCCGAGCCATTTGCTGTTTGAGCAATCCTGCCATCGCTTATTCTAGCTCGTTTTCCCGCCGTTGCAGGCCGCGAGTCCCAGCTGGTTTAGCATAGATGAGCCGCGTTGAGGTCAGGCACATGCTGTTCAGATCGTCAGATACCAGGTTGCAGTGTACAGTATTTGGCAGGTTGGCGAGCGACATATTTGCCACGTCCGCGAGAGATCAAGTGTAGAGAGCTTATTGATGAGCTCGCTGTGAGAACGGAGGCTTTGGCGCATGCTACGCTGCTGCTCGATCACATCGGCTGTCACGACAAGAGCTGATACAGCTCGAAAGTATCGCGTTTGGAGCTCCGAATCCAACACCATGGCCATCGCTACGCTCTTACAGCTGACGCGAGCTCTGTCATGTTTGGACCATGCCATGTACATGCGCTTCCAAACGGGTCGATTGGTCTCTGTTGGTCAGGCGTAGCAGATGACGCAAAAACTCACATGCGCGGCTCGATAGGATGCCAAGGCGATTGGATTGGACCTGGCTTAACACACCCATCATGCGAATTACGTCGAGAGCGAAGCCATGTGTGCAAGGCACGAGGCATATTATAATATCGCCTGCAACACGGAACGTGCGGTTGCAGGGGGGCTGTATTTTTGGCCACCAGGAGTCCTGGCAGGACAGCAAACAATAGCCATTGCGCAGAGTCCGACGGCGAAACGTATGCTCGAACACCCAGACCGAGGTCAGGCGTATTGGACACATCCTTCGCACTCAAGTGTGAGCTAGACTTGTAAGTCATTATTGCTAACCTTCTAGTCGCACATCCAATCTCGCCGGCAAAGCATAGTTTCTGCAGCTGCAGCGCTTTCGATGTGCAGCAAACTCCAGATGCAACAAGGGGCCGATAGCGGATAGCGCGAACGATCAGGCAGTGCCTGACAGGCAACGCTCGGAGCGAGTCCCACTTGCAACACGGAAACGCGGTGCGTAGATGTAGCGCGTGTGGATCGCTGGACGTTGCGGGGCCACAAGAATCGGAGCTGCGCCAGCTCGGGATCAACCATCGTCGGGATCTTGCGGTTTACTGCTGGATAACGTTGAAACACTACCGCACTGACCGGACACTCTGGTGCCATCTTTGTGTTAGGCTAACGAACTATACCATAGCGCCGTCGGTCAGCCTCGCAAACTGTATGTGTAGGGAATCGCCGGTGCTGTCTCAGCAGGATCATGCCTGCTTCGTCTTCAAGCTCTCTATCATAGAGTCTACATGTACTGTATGCACTGCGGGCACGATTCGAAGGTTAGATGTGAAAGCTATTTCAACTAGCATTTGTTCTCGAGAACCCTATTCTAGCAGATTGATCATGATATGTGTGCCTTTAGCTCTCAGATAGAGAGTTGTGCTCAGCGTGTTGGTTTGGTCAACTCGGGGAATTACATATCGGCTACAATAGAGAGTCGCTGCCACGTACGATTGTAATGCTGCAAACCGCTGCCTACCGATAACGCCAAGCCTTTTGAACACGATCAAAGAATACATGCACTGGAGATGCTCTACAGGTGAGTAAAGCTGAGCGCATTTTTGTCCTTACACGATACTCTTAGGCTATGGATGGTTGTAGAATTTCTGGAGTAGAGCCTAAACATCAACCACACGACACTTTGTTAGCCCTCAAACCCCGCTCAGTGCGTATGACGCACCCGAACGGGGAGTTCATGGTGGGACACTTGCGGCACCGCCAGATCAATGCCGACTCGTGGACCGTAGGCATGTGCCAAGAAGAGTAATCCGATCGGTGCCCTGCCCACGTACTGATCGACGCCGTGCTGTTCATTGCCACCCTTCATTCTCTGGCAGCAGCACTGTGGCGGGCGTACAGAACCACTGGAGCAGTGTGCCCAAGCTGAAGGAAGCTTTCGTGCAGGGACGAGGACTGGACGTGGAGGCCATCTTCTCACTGGTGCAGCTCGAGACGAATGTGGAGATGCACTGCGGCACCGAGGAATCGAGCAGCGTGCCGTGGCGTG
>QOKR01001002.1:0-16218 GCA_016880985.1 Phytophthora idaei | reverse complement strand
GAGGGCAATGAAGGATAACAAACCATACCTTTGCACCATGTCGTGCTCCCAGGTGACGGCTACGAAAGTAACGAGCAGCGTCACCGCCACGAGAACCAGCAGTAGCACCCCAAGAATTAGCATTGCTGTACAACAAGAATGAATTGACTTGGGAAAACGTTTGGTGGGATCGCTCTTATTGGCTAAAATTACTGCCTTCGCATGTCTCAAAAGTCAAGCCACTTTGATAGTGAATGTATGCGCATTCTGTCAATATTTTCTTAATTTGTGCACCGTTTGGCTCAATCTACTTCGCGCCCACTTTAAAAATCCGGTTAGAACAAACTTCATGATGGCCAAATGAATGGTTGCCAGGCTGCTCGGCAGCCTGGGACAGGGGATCACAGACTAGATGTCGCCTATCCTCTCTCAAATCGGATCTCTAACCTTTTTATCATTCTACAATCTCCAACCAAATGCTGTCCCCGACTCGAAGGCGCGAACTGAGCGACAGCGAGCGTGACCAAGTCGTCGTCTCGCTGCTACAGTGCTCGGTTGATGGGGTGTCTCGCCGAGGTGCTATCAAGGAGGTGGCGGCCAAGTTTCGAGTAGATCGTAGGACGATCTCAAGGGTTCGGAAGAAGGCAAAGGCGGAGGAGGCAAGGTCCGGTCAGCTCCGCGCGGACTACAGCGGCAACGCGCGCGGCCGGCCGATGTTGGACCTGTCGGAGAAGCTGCGCATCACACCGTTTGTGTAACGGGATTACGCGAGCTAGTGGTTACACCAGGTGTGTGTGTCACACAATGGATACGCCGTACCCGGAGAGCTAACAGACTCTCAATGCATAACTCGGAGAGTCAACACACTCTCAGTACATAGGCTGAAAGCCATTGGATATGTAGTTGACTAGGTTTGACTATGCTAGATAGTTAAACACATACATTTACACCGTAGGCGGCTTGGTCGCAATAAAGATACATAAACACTTCGGATTTAGAAGCAGAAAGGGTTGTTGCCTTGGGTTAAGGCTGTGTTTACTCTTGGGTCCCAGTTATCGGACCATATTAATACTCCTTATTAAGGTACTTAATAAGAGTGACTCGTGGAGTCGTACGTCTTCCTCTGACGCTAAAGCTACGGCAGCCCCGCTGCACTTGGTAGCACTTGTAGTCAATTCTACACCTGATTCTTACGACTGTACCCTCTGTGAGGATGGAACACCCGGTGTTCACGAATTTGCCCCCGGCACAGCAGGACGCGCTTAACAAGCTCATGTCCCTGCTTGGCCCTGAGGGCGTCTCCCATCTTGCGTCGCAAGGTCCAGAGGCGGTCAACGCCCGACTGGAATCGTTCTCTCGCTACGAGAACGCGCTCTTGGAGCATGTCCAAGAGAGGATGAGCGCCGCGTCGGCGGCGGCGTCGGCGACGCGCGAGGGGTCTACTAGACCGAAACCGCTCTTAGTGGGCGTGAAGACCTTCGAAGGGAAGGATGGAGAGAATCTCCTTCTCTGGACCCGTGAGGTCGAGATGGCCATGGGGGAAGAAGGTAGTAGCGCCGTTGGACCGCTGTCAAATAAAATAGTTTTTCATCAACATGAATCGTATCATACATGTTATTGAACAGCAAAGAGTTAGGCTGAACATGTAAGACGCACCACGCCAATCTGGCGGTCTTGTTCTCGTCCGTCAGCAACGGCTTGACGATGCTGACATGCGCCACGACCTGCCCTCCTTTCACCCGCCGCTGGAGCGTACCTCTCGCAACGCCACAAGCCGAGGAAGCTACGCGCAGAGTGCTGCGCTGGTCAAACTGCAGCGGGGCTGCCGTAGCCTTAGCGTCAGAGGAAGAGACGTACGACTCCACGAGTCACTCTTATTAAGTACCTTAATAAGGAGTATTAATATGGTCCGATAACTGGGACCCAAGAGTAAACACAGCCTTAACCCAAGGCAACAACTCTTTCTGCTTCTAAATCCGAAGTGTTTATGTATCTTTATTGCGACCAAGCCGCCTACGGTGTAAATGTATGTGTTTAACTATCTAGCATAGTCAAACCTAGCCAACTACATATCCAATGGCTTTCAGCCTATGTACTGAGAGTGTGTTGACTCTCCGAGTTATGCATTGAGAGTCTGTTAACTCTCCGGGTACGGCGTATCCATTGTGTGACACGCACACCTGGTGTAACCACCAGCTCGCGTAACCCCGTTACACTCTCCCCCACTAAGATGTGGACTCACCAGTCCACGAAACTTCCTCAGCGAGGTCTGTCTTTCCAAGACGTTGGAGGTCATGGCGCATCACGATACAGCTCCCCAGAGCTTCGACGCGACGAGCTCGTTGTCGACTGCGCATCCTCGATGCCTCAGTTGCCTTAATCCCAAGGCCACACGCTCCTGCGAAGGTCGGAAGACCAAACTCAGCTGTCACCTCGTGACAACGTGCCGCCTCACGGCGCATGAAGCACGTATGCGGTCTCAGACCCAAACACCATCGAGGTGCGTGCGCCAAGCGCTGTCCACACGCTCTCCGTGATCGAACACCACGTCGACATCGCGACTCTCACACCACGAGCTGGTGAAGAAGCACCCCATCGGCAGGTGCGCTCGAAGCGCTTCATCGCGAAGGTGATGATGCTGGCGGCAGTGGCGCGGCCACGCTGGAATGCGGCATCTGGCTCTTACTTTGAAGGCAAGCTTGGCATCTGGCCCTTCATCGTTCAGGAGCCTGCTGTGCGGAGCAGCTCAAGGAGACCTGCCGGCACGATGATAACGAAGGAAGGCCGCGTCAACAAGGGGACGTACCGCAAGATGCTTATTCAGCATCTGCTTCCAGCCGTCCGTGAGCGGTGGCCTTCCGTTTGCAACGGGGAGATCTTGCGGGTGCAGCAGGACAACGCCCCCGCGCATATCAGCCCCATGGACACGCAGTTCGTGGCAGCGGCAGCGGAGCTGGGGCTGAGTATTGAGCTGTGCTGCCAGCCGCCGAACTCGCCGGAACTCAACTGCCTGGACTTGGGCCTGTTTAGCGCGATTCAAGCTCGCCAGAGGCTCCGGACGCCGCGCAGCATCGAAGAGCTGGTCGAGGCGGTCAAGGCAGCGTACTGGGAGCTGCCCCCTTCAACCATCAACGCCGCGTTCTTGAGTCTTCGAGGCTTCATGGACTTGTGCATTCTGGATGGAGGCGGCAATGCGTTCAAGCCGCCTCACATCGGCAAGGCGAAGCTGCAACGAGAGGGCCGACTTCCCGAGAGCGTTCAACGCTCGCCCGAAACAGCTGCAATTATGTCACAGCTGCGCATAGACTAGGCTACGACTCATACTTAAACCTAATATAGATTGGGGCATCACTTTTGAGACGAGCAAAAGAGTGGTATGGGACTTGACTTTTGAGACGGAGTAGTACAGTACATGTATTGTGCTTTTGCACACTTTTTTGGTACTCAATTGTATTGTGAAATGGGGCTAGAATGTCCACTCTCTATTACCTTTTCGATTTATCTTAATCGGATTTGCACACCCGCAAAACAGGGTATAGAGCCGACGATGGCGCAATTTCTGTTCATTGATGGGAATGACCAATCGCGCTAGAATAAGCCACCTCACCTAAATTAGATACAGAGGCTAATGCTGCCTCATACCGTCTACCGAGCGAAATAGGCACAATTTGCGGACTTGTATGTCTTCTAGGCCTTCTATTGAGCTTCTCATTACTACCAGATGCCTCATAGTTCTTGGCGGTCACTTGCGATTTACCTAGCCATGCTGGAGGCTTAGACGCACGGCTAGTTTGCTAGATTTATATAGCCGAATAAGCTCGTAATGTCGAGTTTGAAAGGGACATTCCGGCTTATTTACTTACAAATCGAATCCGAGACCGATTAAGCATACGGTTCTGTTTGCTAATCACCAGAGCATACTTGAGTCTAAAATAGAGATTGGGAATTTAAATAGGAGATCAGATAAGCTAAATAAGGATTTGAAGTCTAAATAAGCCATAATCCCAACCGATTTTCAAACTGATTAGACATTCGAGGTTCCGATCACAATGTGGTGTAGCAGAATGCACAAATACCGTCAGATGTGGATTCCTTACACAAACCACAACAATCGCCGAGTTAGGTCGGCGATTGTACGGCCTGCGCAGAGGATGGCCCCCTCGCGGTTCGGCCCATACGGGACAGGCGTGCGGTCTCGCTCTCGCCGAGTTCAGACTATTCCAAGTCAGACTCTCCGAGGCTCAGCCGAGTTGGACTCGGCTGTGCCCTCCACCAAAGGATGGACGGCAGCGCACGAGCGCTTTTACAGGCCACTGAGCGCAGTGGCAGCTCGGCTAGAAGTGTTACGGCACCCGGGCTGTAGGGTGTATCGGTCTTCCGAGTCGTTTTTTTGTTGGGCCTTTCCTTCGCGCGTAGCGAGACTCTTGTCCTTTCCGGACTTGGCACTGCCAACCGAGTACCCTACAAGATATGCCTCTCGGGTACTCGCAGAAGACATATTCCGGCCCTGTGCAGGGACTTACCGGAAGAGTGTACACGTGTCATGGACTAGGAAAATTCTGCTCTGTTATCTGTTATCTTCTGGGAGCCTTTGGGCTCCTCCTATTCTCTCCTATGCTTCCTATACAAATATCAAGTGAAATAAAGTCGTTTCGGATCTCATCCGACCTTTCCGCCGAGCTCAGACGACCGTTCAACTGAGCGGCTATCCGGATAATCGTATCCGGACCATCCACCGAGCTCGTACCATGATCCGCTTCTCCTAAGCTTCTGGAGATGGGCCGAATGTGGAAATCCCTACATCACAACTGCCCCGGTTATGATACGAGCCGAACTGGCGAGTGGCTTGACCCCTCATTTCGTTCTTACCACCGTTAGGCCTGACACCGCCATGACGTCTCGCGCTCGTTCGCCTCAACCATCGGTACGTGGGCTCCCTAACCGACTTCTACCGTCGCTCCAGGTACTTATTCATGTGACTGTATATGTACACCACGGTCATCGCCGAGTCGGGCCCCACCTTCGACCCAACGTCGAGGTGAGGAGGCGGCCGCTGAGTCGACTTCGAGGATGGCCGGGGCTCGTGGGGTCAGCAGCCAGCATGAACGCATGGTGGTAGATCTGACAACCTTCCGTGAGACCGACCCGGAATCCTTGGGGTCCTCTCGCCCGCTTCCTCCTGGTCCACCGAGTTCGCCGGGCGACACCACTTCGGGTGCCAGCAATAAGTCGGACTCGGTTGGGTCAGTCAGCTTAAGCTCCCTCGCCACGTTGATCGCACGCCAAGGGGATGGGCGTCGCGAGGAACTCACGTTCTTAGGCTGTCTCATGGCGTACGGGTTCACCCGCCCAACCGAGCCGTCCAATCCAGCTCAGCGGCAGGCTTTGTTAAATGCCAGCTCGGCCACGAAGCTGTTGGATATGTTGGCTGGTCAGTACGCCGCTCCCGACTACTCTCAGTCGCTCGCCGAGCTCAAGGCTAATCCACAGCCCAGTCAGAGAATGCCGCGCTCACTCGCCGACTGGACACACTCGCAATCGAGAACGCTGACTTTCGGCCTCGGCTGAAAGTCGCTGAGAATCTGGAAGCTGATGCCAAGCACTCGGCTAACCTCATGGCTTCGCTACGTAAGGTCATAGCCTTGAGTGAAGCCCAGATCGCTGAGGCCGTCGATATCGAAAGGAGCAAAGTTGACTCGGCGTTGGCCCAGGCGCGGCTCCACCTCCAGCAAGTTCAGGACTGCATCGCTGAGATCAAGACTCTGCACCAGACGATTGCTGACAAGGATGTAGCTTACGTCACTCTCCAGGGCGTCGCCGCCAAGCACTTTGAGCAGCTGCAGGAGTCGGTACGTTTGCTCAATTCGACTGGTGACCCTGCCCTCCCGCACGCTCAAGCTGTGGTGAAGGATCAGCGGGCTGTCATATTGCAACAGAAGCGCATCATCTAGCGACAGGGTTTCCTACCCCTTCGCGATCCTCACATGGCTGCTGTTGCCGGAGCTTGATGTGCTTGGGCTGCAACCACGCTGACCTCAAGTTGAATGCGCGGTTGTGCCACCTCTTGGAAATGCGATTCCCTGAGGTGATGACCATCCCGGCTGGGGAATTTCGCCGAGTCCAGTTGTCTATCCATCCTCGCCAGGATGGATCAGCCACGTCCCCCATCGCCACAGTGAGCTCAGGAGCGACTCTTGCCACTTCGTCCAAGGCCCCTGTTGCTTCTGTATCCGCGGCTAGCTCGGCGGACGGACCAGCGAGCTCGGCTAGTCTTCCTCAACGCCCTCTTCGCACGTTAGACCAACTTCGCCGAGATCTGCTGTCGACCTTGACTCCGAAGGAGCAGCTTGGTCGATACGCAAACCCCAAGTCTCCTACGGCTGCTGGGTCTTGTCGGTGTCCTTCAGCTCCGCCACCTCCTCAGCCATACGCTTGTCCGTCGTCAGACGAGGCAGGCCATGAAGAGAT
The DNA here is from genome assembly GCA_016880985.1 of Phytophthora idaei. Taxonomy (NCBI): domain Eukaryota; phylum Oomycota; class Peronosporomycetes; order Peronosporales; family Peronosporaceae; genus Phytophthora; species Phytophthora idaei. The sequence continues at coordinate 9,771 of QOKR01001002.1, read as the reverse complement.
CAGCGCGCTGCTGGGGTCGAGTCTCCCTCAAGAAGCCATGTCGGACGGCGAAGTTCTGTGTTCTCCTAAGACTTCTCGTCGGACTCGGCAGAAAAAGACTTGCCGTCTTCGGCTGAGTTCGACCACTCAGTCGGCCATCTCGGCCTTCTCAGAGAATGATACCACCGGCTTGAGTGACTGGCCTTATGAGTTTGAGATGCCCTGAACTAGTGACTCGACTGGACCAACGAACTCGGCTCCAGATGCGATCGTCTCGACTGCTGTCGAGACCGTATCGACGGTCGTGTCTGGCGCCATAGTCCAGACAACTTCGCCTGCTACCCCACGTTCCGTACAAGTCGCTTCAACTGGACAGTCTCCGCCGAGCTCTGGTTCTGGGCCTAGCACTTCCGCTGAGTCGTCGGGGCTTCCGGCGCCTGCTTCGCGTCGAGCTTCTGTCGCCCGACTCTTGTCTTGCTCACACCCGTTTCCAGCCTCTTCCATGGTAACTCCGAGGGCTTCTTCATCTCAGCGCAAAGCTCCTCGAGATAACACCACAATCATGGTGGTCACGAGTATTCTGGCGACCGTCTCGACTGACTCAAGACCATCTCTTCCTGGCCCCACCACGGCTCTCACCTCACCGTGTGGGCGTCCGCTCCGAATGTCTGCAGCGAATGCTCGTACAATGACGGCTTAACCCTTGGAGAACATGGGTGCTTCTGATGATGCAGTTCTCGGCACTGCCAATCCCTCGAGCAACTCGGCGGACTCGGCGAGCGTGGCCGCTGGGACGTCCCATGACCCGATTGCTTTGTTCTAGGGCTCTGCCAGCAGCTCTGAACTTGCCCAGGATGATGGCGTCGACCTCGCTCCAGCCTCCGATTCGGCTTAGCGAGGGGTCTCAATCCTCTCATCGCAAAATACCCCATTCTCAAGTTTTCGGGTCTGACGATGCGAGTGATGATGAGTTTTCTCGGCCGAGCTACCGAGCGCTGAGTCGTGCCACACAGGACGTACTATCCCCTCTGGGGAAGACTCGGTGCCTTCGAGCTGCTCAGTGATCGCTCTACGACTCGGATGATGGGGATGGATCGTCTGCATCGGCGGCGAAGTCCAAGCGCCACAAACGCCGAGCTTCATCAAGTCCCGACAGTCACAGGAAGTTGAAGAAGCACAAGAAAAATCACTTCTAGGCCTCTTCTGTTCACTCAGTTCCGGTCTCGTTGTCTCCCCCTTCTGTCACAGCTCCGCTTCCGTCGAGTCCGGCTCCGTCGAGTTCCGTTCCCGCCTAGCTCGCCTGTAACCGCGGTTTCCACAGCTAACTCGGCGGCTCGCTCTCCTCCGGTTCCTCTGCCTGTCACTTTCCGGCCTTTGTTGTCGGCGTTACGAACCCGAGCCTCTCAAGCTGTCTCCAAGGATTCTCGGATGACGGCTCAGATGGCTCGGTTGCGCGACATTCCGTTTCTCCATTTTGGATCGGCTCGCTGTTGGGCAGCCATCTTGGAAAGCCAAACTGGCCTGGTCCGTCTGGAGCCCGTCGATGGGAAGAATCGAGTGCCCCCCACGCCTTGTTCTTTGGTGGGCCTCCGGGCGTTCACGAGCGTTTTCAGCTCGACTCATCCTTGCCAGCGGCTCCGTCGAATGCTTCCTGAGCTTCCCTTCTTTTTCTCTCCAGCCGTGTTGGAGGAAGCTCGGCAGTGGATGGCTTCCAAACTCGGCCTTCGTCCTTGATGGAAGTTCTCGGTGGCATGTGGGTCAATGGGCGGGGTGAGCGTCCTTCTGCAACTGCGAACTCGGCGACATCCAAGACCGCTGGTCGCGACGGCCAGTCGATTCGGTTCGTCGAGTCGAGTGTGCTGATGGGCCTCCATCTGGATCTGAATCCGTCGGCCACTCAAGAAGAGCTCACCGAGATGTTCGACCTCTGGGCCCGGTACAAGTTGGCGCCGAAACGCCGGAGCGACGCCTTACGCTCTCTGGTGGTATCGGCGTATGACAACCTTTTCTCCGTTGTCACGCATTAACTTGGCGGACAACCATCCCCGTTGATCGACGCCGAGGTGTATTTCGACCCGGCGGTGTCCCATTACTCACCGATCGACTTGTCGCGGATCCCTTCCCGAACGGATTGGATTCAGTGCGCTCACGACGTGGACATGGAGGAACCATGGCGAGCGTGGTGGCTGCCGCGCACCCTTACAATACTTGTTTCCGTGCGCGGAACGTGGACTTCATGGTCTTCGCTCCTCGTGGCATGGATCCTCGTGGAATTGATCCTCGTGGAATTGATCCTCGCGTCATGGAGGATGCTATCCAGGAGGTCTTCGACTTAGCTGAGCCAACCACTCCTCGGATTGCCGCCGGTGCTCCTCCTCGAGTTAACCGTGATGGAATTATCATCTTTATGGGGACTGGGCTCGGTGAACTCGGCCCTGATTCCGATCGCGAGTCCGGTAACGCCAACTCGGCTGATGATGGACTGGGCTTTCCCAACACTAGCGGCACGTCGCCAAATACCTCTTTGTTTGGTACGCCGTCTCCAGAGTCACCCAGTTCTCAGCACGACGAGTCGCCTAACTCGATGACCGCCTTCGACGCTCCTCCTAGCTCGGCTCCTGCGTCCGTTCCGCCTCGGAGCTCGACGATGGGTCTCCTTGTTGTCCCAGCGACTGCAGCGTCTCCGGCGGTGGCTCCCCAGTCGATGGTCTCGGCTCCGTCCCAGCTCCGACTTGCTCCGCCGTCGTCGAGTTCTCAAAGTCCGCCGAGTCAGCAGCCGGATTCGCCGAGCTCTCCTCTCCTCGGTTCTGCGTCGCTATCGTTCTAGTTTATCAATGTTTCTCGTAGCGACCTTCACTCCGCATTTCCATATACTTATGCAATTTCTGACACAGTAGCATTTCCACTTCAACTCAGCCTGTGTCATTCACTGAGGTGTTGATATAACTTCATTGGTGCAATAGCTTTTAGTCCTCATACGCAACTTGCACCCTTTGCAGACGGGTTTCACGTTTATTTCGTTGTAGGTAGTCAAACAAGAGTCCTCCGCAAGACGGTTGGAAAGAGGTTCCCATGTCGGATCATCGTATCCAACCCATTTGACCTTGGACTTCCGCTGAGATCGAGACGTACTCGTTGATAAAGGTAGTTCATCATCCAGGGTAGTTTCGACTTCGTACTGGTGTGCGTTCATGTCGAGCTCCTAACTATCCTCGGGTAGCGGTTCTTCGTCAAAGCCGAAGCGCTGGAACCCCTCGAGCTCGGCGGTCTGCCTTGTCTTGGGTCTTTCGCCGAGACCCGTGACTGCCTTCAGCCGAGATGCATGGACTACAGGGTAGAACCTGTAGCCGCTCTTGTCGGGCAGCTCCAATTTGTAGGCGAATTCTTCCACTTTCTTCTTTACTCCGAACGGTCCATGCCACCTGTGTGCTAGCTTCTTCACCAGTCCTGGTTTGACTCGTTCCATGAACAACCACACTCATCTGCCATCAACTTTTTACAGCACTTAATCGAACGACTTGGATACACGCTCTTGTACGACATTCGTCGAGACTTTGCCAGTGTACAACGTAGACAGTCGATCACATCTCCACTTTGCTTGTGTGAAGAGATATGCATGCCTAGCACCTCCTGATAATGATACAGCTGCTGCAGTGCTGCAAAATTCACGTGACCGAAGCGAAGATGCCACCGAAATAGATATTCACCTTCCGCCATGGTAGACGCAACAACTCGAGATGAAGCACACAAACTGCGAGTCCGATAGTAGCCTCGGCTCTTGACGAAAATTATTGCTTTCGACCCTTTCCATAACAATCGCCTAGGAGGACGGTCTTGAGGATACTGTGACTCGCATTACCACCCTTCTTCTTCAAGTGCATCAACGCTCAGCGAATTGACGTGGCAGCCAGTAGCATTACGAACTCCAGTAAGAACGCAGTCAAGCGTCTCTTCAGTTTGTCCACGTCTATCTTGTGTAGATAAGAATGATACGGGTAACTCAGATACTAAGTGTTCCGTTGTTACTTCTCCCGTCCAAGACTCATGTGGTGTGTTCGTCTCCACGTAGTGAGGAATCTGTCTCACGAGCGATCGATCAGCACAAGTATGCATAATAGCTGCCGAGTCTAATATCCACTCTAACGAATTAGAGGAATCAGACATCGAAGATAGGGTAGACCTAGTACTCGATACAGCACAGGTATTTTCCGCTCGACTGATCATTCCCAATGGTGACGGCTGAGGAGGACCACCTCTATTACCAACATGTCCACTAGAACTATCCCCAGCACTGTTGCTGCGCATCGTCTTCCCAGTATCTGAAACATTGCCGTGCTTGAGATCAAACTTGAGTTTACGGCACTCAAATGTGTGATGGCTCTCTTTATCACAATAGAAATACTTGCCTTTCTTTCGCTTGGCAGTACCACCTTTGCTATTGGTTTTTCCTCCTCCTTCGTTTGATTTAGCTCCATCAGATTTTCCTCCACCCGGTTTTACCCAACCAACGTGTTTGCCAGAGTTATCGCCAGTTTTCTGCTTCTTTGCCACGTGCATGATCTTTGAGTTGCCTTCTTCCCCACCTCGAGCAATCTCATCCATCCCCGTCTCCGATTTCAGAGTATTCAGCACTTGCTGCAAAGTAGGTCGAGATCCAGGAGTCATGATACGGGAAAACTGGCGAACAACATCTCCCTGTGTATGTACTACACCCATGAGAATCACGTCCACTGTGAGATCGTCATCAATGACTCGACCCAAATTGGTCAATGCTCTACGCGTGTCATGTATGTCCTGAAGCCATGAATCCATTGTCTGTTCACGAGTGTAAGTTGCGTGGAAGAATTTCTTCAATACCCACACGTAATTGGAAAATTCACGCTTTGTAAGGTGTGCTTCCAGGTCTTCCCACATTTCTTTGCCGGTCGGAAGGTCACACATACGTTCTGCATCTTCAACTTTAGCACCATGAAGCAATGTGTCATTCACAAAGAACTCCAACGTATCGTAGTCACGTTGAGGTGCACCCTCCACACCCCGACGCTGTATTGATCCATCGACCAACCCCCAAGCATTAAACCGGTGTAGATAGGCCATAACCTGAGTTCGATAGAGGTTTAAACTACCTTCCATTTTTGGCGGGGCTTTGTTCACATCCGTCGCCAAGCGTGACGGTGGTAACGGTACCGCTAACTGGTGCTCTTCATTAGTGTGCGTAGTCGTCAATCTCGCTGGTACATTCACCCCTCGTCGTCTTAACAGGATGTCCTTCCGCCCAGCAGCATAACTTCGCATCCGTCCGGTCGTTGAAGGTCTACACGTAGTCGTTCAGGATCTTCCCGGTCCGCCCAGCTTACTCGGTCATACTCCATCAGTATGCCGCCCTACAACTTTCCATACGATCCGTCCGAGCGCACACGTCCTGGGTGACCACAATCGTCTGGGGTTCAGGAGCTTCCGTCCTGCAATTGTTGCCTGATACATCCGGGTACATGTTCGATCAGACTTCTGAGCACTCGTTCAGGATCTCCTGCCCTCACGTATCCTGGACCCATCTTCTTGGAGATCTTTTCTTGTCTCTGGCCGCATGCACTCTCCTGGATGATCAGCTGCTCGGCCGTTCCGTGGATTTTTCTGGATCCACATCGTGTCACCAGCCATGAGCCAAGTAAAACGGAGTCTCTCACCGAGTTGAGTCTCTCGAGTTATTGATGGCATAAACCATTTCTCAGAGATGCCATCTCAGTCAGCTTGGAGAGGGTCTCCGACGTACACTCGTACAGTTTGAATCATGTCTTCACTGACCGCTCTTGCTGACCGTTAGACTGTGGCCGATGACTCCGCGTTGCTCTGGATCTCGACTGCATCCTCTTGGAGAACTTCCGAAACTCTTCGCTCAAGAACCTCGAGTCCCGATCATGCCGTATCAACGATGGCGCTCCAAACCGCCTGAATACACATTCTTCGAATGCCTTCGCCACCTCCAGGGCTCCAGTATCGCTTATAGCCTTAGCGGTAACCCCCCCCCCCCGTGAAGTGATCTTGGAACAACTGCAGCGCTGTGTTGTCTCGCCGAGTTCGTGGTAGCACGAAATCCATGGATACGACGTGGAATGGTCGGTCTGACACCACGTTTCTGGCGAGTAACCTCTCAGCTATGGTTTATTTTTGCTGGTACTGCAGTCCTTGCAGACCCTGACATGTTTCACCACGGCGGCATACAAACCGATCCAGTAATAGTCCGCCCTGACTCGGCGATACGTCCTGATTATACCTTGGTGGCCTCCTTCGATCGAATTATGGCAGTTCTGCAGGATCTCGCCGATCGTGGTTGAAGGGATCACCAACCTCAGCGAGAGGTTTGATTCGCCGAGTTCGCTCAGTCTGCGGGTTCGTCTCGGCGGTACAACAGTTCATCCTCACTGAATACAAAGCTGTCTGCGATTTTCCCAGCGTTTTGAGCTCGGCGGTGCGTAAGGTGTTCGAATTTTCATTTCAGGTATGCCTTCAACTCGGATCACCTTGATTTCTCATTTTGAGCCTTCGATATCCGCTACCTTCGTTCCGCTTGTACTTCTATCGGGTTTACAACTTGTGCGTCAGGTGCTCGCGGTTCGACGGAGTCAGCTCGTAATTCTATCTCAATCCGCCGAGTTGCCCGTCCATTGTCTCTTTCGAACTCGTCGCTCTCGAAGTCGGGTTCCTCTCGGTCCGCCATCTCAGCTCCTTCCTCAGGCCCCCTTACCCTGTCTACAACCGAGTTCCTTTCAAGCTCGTCTTCAAAATGGTATCGGCGGAGTTGACTTCGTGTGATAGCCGTGAAACTAAGTTTCTCGGAGTCGCGAGTGTACACAGACAACATAGTGTACAGGCAGATTTTCGAGTAGGATTAAGGAGCGCTGCACTGAAAAACTGCATTTACCAAGTACAGGTTTTGATTGTTTACGTTACGTATCTTTGCAACCTTCCGCCGAGCGAAGCGAGGCGTGCACTCAAGGCTTGACACCTGCCGAGCGCAGCGAAGGCGGGAGCGGTCAGGCGGTGTAGCGAGCTGGGACAGCGAGAGAACGGATTACAACTCAAGTTGTGCCTCCGCCCGCAACGTGGGCAGCGCTCGGCTAGTCCTATACAACTGACGTAGTTTGCTGTCCGTCATTCGGTAGTGTGTCCGTCGCCGCAATGACGGTTCAAAAACAATTCTGATTAGCTAAAACTTGCTGCCAAGCGAAGCGAAGGCGTCCCCCCATTGGCTAAAATAGGATACTGATGTTTACGTCAACAACTTTAAGTAGAGCACATAGTACATCTGTTGAAAATAGAATGGCTTTACTAGACTTTCCACAGAGAGAGAGAGAGAGAGAGAGAGAGAGAGTCGTTGCCAAACGAAGCGATGGCGACATTTTTAAAAGTAAAACTTAGAGATCTTATCGCCTTTTGCTGACTCACTAGAAATGTGTTGCCACGATACTTTGCGCTTCTTAGGAGGCTGGGAGGGTATGCAGTACCCTGTTCGCGGTTTTAATGGATTAATAGCTTTGTTTCCATGTAGAACAGAACAGCTACACGTTTTGTCATTGCATGTTATAAAAGTAATAAGGTAGGTTCGGTACGAAGCGAAGCAACCGGTGCTAATATCGATACATGTAGAAATTATATACCGGGACTGGTTTCTGTTTTTTAAACGAAGTGTTTCTTTGAAATTAAACGCTTGACGGGCCAATATTAATAACATGTAGCTTCGCAGATTTGTACCAGTACCAGTAAAGTGAAAACTAGATCGAAGCAGTGAACTTGCGCCATAAAAAGAGAATCTCACACTTTGTGCTGACAATTAAGGTGTCCACGTCAAGTAAGTTAACAGCGCAGTAGCTACTATAGTGAAGCGAAGGCAGTCTATAATAAGAAATTTAATAAAATGTATAGTTGCTAACGTGTAAGCACCTTTTCCTATATAGCCGTCACGGTATAATGCACCAAAAGAACAATACTGCTACAGCTATGATTTTTGGCACCCTTAGAACACTGCCAAGTCAAGAGAACACCGCTAAAATGATATGAAAATGGTTTAGAATACATTTGAGGTTATAGGGGCAAACGTCTCGACGGTCAGTGAATTCTTCGCCAAGAGGTTGGGGCTCAAGCGAGTCGCCAGTCGACATAAAAATATAAACTTTCTAGGATTAAATAAACACAAGGTGGTGACTGTGTCAAGAGAAGCCGTAAAGGTGACGCTCGGATGGCAGGTGGCCTACGAGTTTGAAGTGTGGATTATGCCCCATCATGCCGGAGTCGACTTGATACTTGGTACCGACTTTATAACCCCAGCTGGGATTCGCCTCGACTTGTACAACTCGTCGGCCAGGCTACCCGATGAGAAGGTATCAGGTCGAGTAGCGTGCCTACCAAGACAGAGTTTGGGCATAACACCTCGTGCGGACCCACACATGAGCTTAGTATTGGAAGTCGGCTGTCCGCCGAGTTCAGTTTGCCTCGACGGCAAACCAACGACTTGACTCATGAGCTATGGATACGGCGAACTAAAGACTGGATACCCATCGTTGCGTTCAATCGACACGGCAACCCAGTCTAGGTGTTGCTGTGAAACGTACGGTCGACGTCGGTATGGTGCCCACCACGCGTTTATGTGGTGTTATGACACCCTCACGGAGTACTGGCGGACGAAGGTTATGTCCGGATGGACTCGTCGAATTACCGCAACTGGCAAGTGCTAGCATAGGAGACGGCACTCGACAAAGATTTGCTGCAAAAAGAAGCATTGATTATATGATGAGTAGTTGTCACGTCAACCACCAGCTGTGGAAAGGGGGGAATACCCTATTCCGACGATGTTGGCTAGACGGTCTCAACCCGAAGGTGCCGAGCTAGAGCTGACTTGAGCGGAGCGCTGGACGAAAATTTATGCGGCAACTTAAGCAAACACCTCGACAGTAGACCGTGGAGTAGGCGTCGATGTGAACCACACAGGGGTGAGCGGGAGTGACTCCAAGCTTGTGAACTCAGTTGTGGGACCATGTGACGCCGAAGATGAGTTTGTCTCCGCTGTCCTGCACGCCCGTGAAGTCAGCCTTCATGGCGTCAAGAGTGGTTGCTATAGAGAACCTGTTGGCGACAGGGCAAACTCAGGTGAAAAGGACACACCCACTAACGTCGGCGCAGGGACGGTGTCCCCAGCGACTCTGAACTCGGCGACGATGGTGCTTGACCCTGGCGGAGACAAAAGCGAATCGGCGTAGGCCGAGTAGAGCGTTCACCCCAGGAGTACGGATCCCGAGCGATACGTATTCGATGGACGAGTCAACCGGATTGCCTATCGTGGTGAACTCGGCGTCGGCTCAGTTTGGCCTAGGGAGTGACAACGCCAACCTCAGACCAAGTGACCAAGGTGTTAGCAGTCCGGAGCCAAAGTGTGGGGATAAAGGAACACTTCTGGTGGACGCTAACGGAGAATCCGATGAGTCGAACCTAGTTCCCGGATTTAAAAGGCGGTCTTCCGTAGACGATATTTGCTTCGGTGGTAAGACGTTTGGGGACTGCCTGGAGACGCGCGACATGTTGTTGACTCGATTCGCCGAGTGTCGGATTAGTATCAGCTTCATGAAGGGCATTTTCGTTCAACCCAAGATCGATTTCCCCTCACATAAAGTAGGATTATCGAATTATAAGGTAGATAATTTGGTACCCACTGTCGACGTCATTCGTCAATTGTCCGTGTCCCTACGATGCAAGTGCGCAACTTCCTGTCCCGCGAGCTGCTCGCAGCATGTTTCTTCA